>JAFBJU010000111.1:1060317-1173760 GCA_016785305.1 Colistium nudipinnis | reverse complement strand
GTCAATAGTATATTCAAAAGTAAATATATGTTGAAAATATATACTGTAAATGCTCATAAAAGATATCCTATTACAAAAAGGAAATTTGGATTCAGATTAATAGCTGACAGTTTAACAACAGCATTGCCTCATTGTTTTTACACGCAGATGTGTGTGTGTGAGAGAGAGAAAGAACACTCACCAGTACAGTCATAGGGATGTTCTGCTTGCGAACATTGTGGTTATGCTGGTCAGTGTTCAGCATTATAACAGCGTAGGCCAAGGCAAAGCCTGCATCGTTGGTCATGAAAGGAGAGCCGTTGACTTTCTGCAAACACAAACCATATACAAATACATTACCGGAGGCTTGGAGCTCATTTTGAGTCTGGGCTCATCATGATGATATCTCAGTCACCCCCACTGAGTGGAAATCTCATTTACAGTGTCACCGCCTAAAAACGACTCATTAACTCTTTGAAGGCCATTATCTGTGTGTATGTGGTCAGCCTAAGAAAAGACCCTTGCCGTGAATAGTTTCCAGGTCACATGGCGCATGTTGCTATTCTGAGATCTCCCCTTGGTTAAGTTTTTCCTTTGCCCATCACTGAAGCATGTTTGTGTGCCTGTCTCAACGCTTATGTCATTCCACTATTATATTTTGTGGCTTAAACCACGTGAAAGAGTTTGGTTTATCATTTCACCACCTTCACAACAGCTGGGAACATCTGATGATGAAGAAAAAATGTTCTGACTTGGCTTGCCTAGCTGGGGCTGTGAGCTCCTAAACTTTCAGCTTGAAATCTTACACACAAGTCTTAAGTCTGAGCTTTAATTTAGGGTTTACATTAATATTGGAAAAAAAACGGTCTCACTAACTGGATTCAATAATAATGTAATTCATAAAAATGAATGGTTTCTCGAGCAGCCGAGTGTCAATTCAATGTTAGTCAATGAACAAATAAGCTCACAATTAATTGCACTGCTGCGACATGATTGGCTGATTGGATAATATATTGAATCTCTATATTGCATATCCAATAGATTCATTCGTATGTCAAAATGCTGCATATACATGATAACTAGCAACCGCAAAGACCTTTTATTAGGGGCTGAAGAAATGTGTCTTACATGCCAGTTATCTGTGAAGGTTTCCAGGAGTCTCTGGATGACAGGAGCCTCACCAGGTAGTCTAAACGTCTCCAGGTAGAGCCGCAGGGCCTCATCAATACGAAGCCCCTGAAAGGTAAATGTGCTGCAAAAAGAACCACATTCACAAGCTCAGACTGTTGTTTATTATTATCAATAATTTCATGAATGCACCATGGGACCGAATCAGTACTCCTTTTAAGATAATTCTGTACATTAACATTACCACAAATTCCCGGGAATGTCAACATACTTCACAAAGCTGTCCAGGAGCTCCATGTTCTTGCGATCACTGACGCATTCTCCAATCATCTTTTTGTCCAGTCGGGGGTTTTCTCTGAGCCACTGGGCCACTTGGTTATTGTCCATAGGGTCACTGAGGAGGCCTTTCTCCTGAAGAAACTGGATTCCCTTTTTGAACTTCTGGTTAAACTGCTCTGTGCCTGTGATCAGCAGCTGGATGCACGAGAAGAAACAGAGATAATTGAGAGATAATTGTAGATCATCTATGTATTGCTCAAAATTGTTAGGTCAGTTATGGACACTCACCTTTTTCTTTGTTCTAATCTCCATCAATTCTTGGGAATCAGGTAAATATGACGAGAAACGTTGAGGCTTCTTCGGGACTCTCTTCTCAGCTGGAAAACAAATATGAAAATGTAACTTCTAATCCATAGGGAGTTTTAAAACATAACTGGGATTAAGATTAAAGACTCACAAGTGTCATTGTCTCCTTGATCTTGTCTGCCCTGTTTCATCTTCTCGGCCATCAGATGTCCACTGGTTGGTGGGCATACTGGTGTATTCTCAACTTCTTCAAGACCCATGTCCTTGGTACTGGTCAGTCTATTAAGATCTGAAAACAGAAGAATTGGTAATAAACGAAATAACTATCGTGCACCGCACTGGCTATTTTTGAATTGAAGCAAATGATTTTTAAAACTACACAATTATTAATAACTTCAAAACCTGTGATAGACTTTCAGAAACAAAGTTTGAAATAAAGACAATAAAAAAGAAAAATACAAATTATAAAATCAAGTGCAGTGGTATGCATACCAATTGCAGCATCTGGTCCATCTTTGGTTGAACCATCTCCCTCTGCCACCAGTGTTTCTGACTGCTCTTCTTGAGCTGTGCTGTTGAGCACTTTGGTCTGACAGTAGGCTTCGGTGCTGTCAATCACTGTAAGGAGAGCCTCCAGCGACAGGAGGTGGGTGGTGTAGAGCTGCCCCGACACTGGAAACGCATTCTGTAGCAAGTTGGGGAGAAAGGATTTTCAATAAAAACGGTTTCATTCAATTTCATTCATTTGACAGCCACCTTAACAACCCACAATAAATAATAAGGCTCATATCTTTTAATTTTGAGCCAAACTGATATGTTTGTCTGATAGTTATGACAATTTATCCAGGCTTTGACATAGTATTTGACATATTTGTCTCAAAAATGCTCAGAATGAAACTCTTCTCACAAAGCTTGTACTAAAAATATTTTTTGAAAATATAAATAACAAATATTGAATAATTAACCTATCCAACCTTTTTCGACAATATTCCCGTAACAAAGACTATGTTGACGCGATCCCATACCTTGGATAGAAGCTTGGTGAGGTCTTCAAACATGTTGGAGCAGTAAAAGTCACAGTCATAGTTGATGTACAGCTCAGTGACAAAGCTAGGGATCCTCCACAGCTGGACCAGTGCCTCCAGAGCCATCTCTTTCATCTCATAGGGCATCTTAACATTCTCTGACGTGATGGTGTCCATCATTTTCTTTAGGTACATCTAAAAGGTCATCATACAGGTTAATGATAATTAGGTCCTCAGGGTCAATGTTACCTTATTTTGTATTTTGATAATAACTTGTTACCTCGAGCTGAAACTTTAGATGTACTCTCATGCTTTCAAAAAGCAAGAAGCAAACTCGTATGGAGGAAGCGTACAGATTCATACGGTCAATGCTCAGCAACTACAACACACAAAAAAGAAGATTAGAAGAGACCAAAATATTAGGACAGAATATCAGTCCAGCCTTCAGGGTAGCAGGTGCTGAACCTTTCTTATTCACTAAGTTTAGACATTTCTGAATGTGAAAAGACATAAAGCTTTTTGACATAAACATTCATTCTCAAAGCATCTGTCATGAATGTTTACATTGCATACTACCTGGAAGAGATGTCTGCAGAGCTCATCTTTGACTAGTCCCAGTAATGACTGGTAGTTGGCAATGGGTGCTGCCTCGAGTGCTACAGTCAGCAACTGCAGGCCCATGTGCATCATGGCATCGGTGTTGTGGCGGTCATGGGGGTTGGTCAGAGATATCAGGAAGCGGAAAAGTTCCCGTAGACATGGGAGGCCATAAGGGATGAGGGATGCTCCTAAAGGAGGCGAGAGGATGATGATGATTAAGGAATAACTTACCAATTATTGAGGTAAGATTTGAAAAAAACATTTAATAACCATACCGTCTCTCTGAGTGGACTGTGTGAAACGGACTCCTCTGGGGTTGACATAGTCCACGTCATGGACAGAGGTGCCGTCTGTCTCAGTAATGGAGTCTTTGTCCTCCAGAACCTCAGGGATAGACTCCACTGAGGTTGACTGTACAACCGCTTTGCCTTCAGACTAGTCACAAGTGGAAACAAAACACAGATCATAACTCATCGCAGAGGTCACATATCACGATATGCCACCTGAGTTAACACAGTCGTCAACAATATATAGTGAGTCATATTTCTAAGAAGAACGCACATCACATGTCAGTCAGTCTGCCTGACTTGTATTTCATCAACTTCATAGCTAGGAGTTCCTTGGGTCTGTCTCAAAGCTGTGCTAATGAAAAATCTGTCATTAGAGTTAACACCCAGCCGGTTAGAAGGTCATGGAAGATTCACTGTTCGTGAGAGTACCGATATAAACTTAAAGGTAAATAAAGTAGTTCTAATCATGTTAAATAAGGTACTATAATAATGACCTTAGAGCAATGTCGTAATAAATGAAATAGATAAAATAAAACTACTTTGGTAAGACAAGGTATACATTAAATACATTTAAACTAGTTACAATAAAGTTAAATACAGAACTTTTAGAAGAAATGTAAATAAAATCAAATGACTACAGTCGCAAATATAAATAAAGTACAGTTGTAATAAAGGAGAATTAAGTCCTATTATAATAGATGTAAAAATGTGTACTAGGGCTACCAGGTGATTTAAAAAATTTATTAAAATAATTACAACGAGAGAGAAATGCGGGGAACTCTACGAGAGAGCTTGCGTGTTTGTGGCAAAATGACCGATATCTTTTTTTTTTGCTCAGTTACGGCCAACAGTAACCTGTGTTTGTGTTAATAAATAAGACAGCAAAGAGACTCGGGGCCTGATAGAGTTCATGCACCTACAGTATACAATCAGTGACTTATGCGGTCAAGGGGCGTTAATCTTCCTGTGATTAATTAATCACAATAATTAGTTAAATTAAATTTAAACAAAGTGATAAGGAAATTAACCTAAGCAGGACACTGACACAAAATAAAAAAATATCTAAACATTGATTCAGGGATAAGAATTGATCTGCTAAATATATAATGACTTATTTCAATATTTTTGGTGTGAAAACAAGATTATTGATAGCATATATTTTAAATAACCATACCTGTGCGTCCGGAGAGCTGGGCTCTGTCCCAGAGAGTGTGCTGGCAGTGGTGTTTGCACACGAGCTGCCTTGTTCCAGATCAGAGAGGTCTTCCCTGGAAGTGGCTTTAGAGCAGGCGTCCAGGCCACTGTCTGTGGTTGTGGGGCTGGAAATGGATGAGCCAGCGCTGTCTGAGGCTGGCAAACTGGAGGTAGACAAGCCTGGCTCAATGAATGGAACGCCACCTTAAAAAAAAAATGTAGTCATACCACAGGGTAAAATTTTCCTCCATTTACCCACACTCAGAAAATGTACAGATAGGGGTTGACGCCCTTTTAAGTAGAAACCTTTCTTGAAAAGAATTTGAAAGTGGCAATAGTATCACACTGACATTTCTTAATTACATATTTAATAGAATACATTGCCTTTGATTTGAACTTATTTGAAATATCAAAATGTCGGCATTAACATTCCAGGAGCATTAACTTATATCTTGTAGTGCATCTTTTGGAGGCAATCACATCAATAAAGTGCTTTTTTGTAGTTCTTAATGAGAATTCTACACTTGTTAAATGGTAGTTTAGTATATTGGGTCATTGAGATGTTTTAAGTTAGCTCGTATCTGTTTTGAAGTAGGTTGTTGTGTCCAATCAAACTTTCCTTGTGATCAATCTGGGGTCAGTTTTCCTTTGGTGAGGCTGGCTACATTCTAATGGACCTTTACCTTCTAAATAATTTGACCAGCTATAGTCACAGGAACATCAAGCTGCTTAAAGATCGTCTTATAGCCTTATCCTGTGCTGCGTGATTATGATCTTCTCTTGTTCGTGTTGCACATAATGATTCTGTTTGAAACATCACTTCAATCCACTAATTTGTCGTCACTACTAAGTAGCACAGATACATCATTTATGAACAAAATTAAAACCTTTTTTTGTTCATTTATTCTATATTAGATGACTATTCACCGTTAACTCTTCCAATGGAAGAGGAGGAGGTCAAGGATGTGTGCGAGTATATAATTGCATCAGAGCGTCTCTTACCTGAAAGGTTGTTGTTGCTCAGTGTGCTGGACTGGGCCGGGTCCATTTGTCCGGAGGGACTTCGGACCATGTGGCACGGCTGCCTTGGCGAGCGTTTCTGCTTCTTCGATTTGGACGACTCACTCATCCCACCAGCACGCATCTTCAACTACAGGAAACAGAGCGGATGGCTGAACAATCAGTGGACCAACCACACCACTACAGCAGGTTCCTTATCTACAATGGAGGCTACATTAGCCACTACTCAGGTTGTATGTAGGGATCAGGTTTTTGATTTGAACCTGCTTCCTGTAGTTAATAATGGTCACGCAAGCCTACTGAAACAGATGGATTAAAATCATCGTGTCAAATTGAAAAACTAGCTGGGACAAAATGTGTGGATTCATATGAAGACTCAAATTCATATGCTGTTATTCTAAGGGGCCCTGGTTCTTCAGCTGTTTTACTACTTATGTAAACCATTTAAGGTTTTAGACATTCTTCAAACTGTTCTGATAACTTAAAATAAAACTCTGTTACACATGAGAAAACACCTGGTATCATGTGCACAAACTGAGATATAAAAAGGGTGTGATGCAGAAATATGATTCAGTTAGAAACTAAATTCAATAATAATTCAGATGTACCCGCAGAGACTTGTCAGAGTACATACTGTCCAGAATCATCAGTATTTAATAACCGATGATCATTCCTTAAACACAGGAAATGCTTCTTGAAGCCAAGTTTACAGTCAGAAGAAGTTGTTTGTTAGGACAGGAGAAAGGTTACGGGGGAGAGATTCTTCAGCCTCGAAGTTATCTTCCTTACCTGTACTCGTTTGTTTTTCCACAAGATATTGTAAGCCTCAGAAGAGAAGGGGAGCGAGCAGGTGCCCGTGATTAGTGATGGCTAACATGTCAGCAGTGGAACCAACACGAAACACAGTCAAGCATACATGTCTATACACGATGGCGGAGGTGACTCGAACACACGGACGCAAACCCAAAGACACACACAGTCACTACATGCTCTAACCACTAGCTCATGAGCAGGCAGTGTTAGCGGATGGGCAGACAGAACATGCAAAAAGCAACAATTGCTGGAACACCCGTTTCCAGCGCAACATCCAGGTAGGACATAAATACAACACATGATGGCAGCCATTCAAACAAAACAGCAGAACAGGGTATATTCATACAGTATGCAGCTGGTTTTCATTGGTATGAGCCTTAGCGTAAATCAATAGTTGTCCAAAGACGAGGACTGTTACTTTATACCTTCCTTAAATGTTTTTTGAGGTGAGAAAGTAATTTTTCAATATGTGGTTGGTTTATCCAAAAATACCTGTTTAAAAGTTTCTCTACAATTTGCTGCACCAGGCCAGCCTGTTTCAGTGGGCCTATCATTAGGGCAGTGAACACCTATTCTCTAGGTATTCCTGTCTTGTGTTTCTAACCTGCTCTGCACAAATATGATTCTGAATGTCCAGGATGTATAATTGGGGTCTGAAGGAAGGGAAACAGAAACAGGAAGGTAGACAACTCAAACCAAAAACTAAATGTTTCAAAAAGCAAAACTGATCTCTAAGCACACATAGGAAGTTTGAGTCTTTGAGTCGTCATATTACATTGTTTAATAACTAAAGGTCATTTAAAAATAAATGTCTAGAGAGTAACTAAGAGTAGAACCGATGACATCATGCAGAGATAATGTGGCTGATCTTGGTCATGTTCACATTATTCGTATTATATCATTCATTGGGCTCAGCCACAGAAAGCAACAGAACCCGCAAGACAACAGTGCAACAATAATTCATTAAATTAAAAGTCAAGACCATACAAGTGGAGGGGAAAATAAAACACAGGGACCGTAAGCAAGCACATTCAACATATCGGTTCTGTTACCTTCTTCATGTTGGCTCCGACATAACTCTTGGCCTCCTCTTTGAACTGGGGCAGTCTGTAAGATAAATGATGTACAAAATATCAAAGACAGCATATGGACAAATAAATTGTGCGTTAGCTGCAGATGATGCATGGAAATAATGAATTTGTGTCAAAACGTTATTCATGCTATTGATGACATCACAAATACTTTTGCAATATTCCTTTGCTTACACCGGGGCTAGGTTTTAAATTAGGGTCCAAAGACTAAACTTTCGAGAGGCAATGGTGGATTGCGCAATATTCACTGACAAGTGGATCCCATGATTAACTATCCACTTGCAGTATCCCTGACATCATGTTACATTACATAAAAAATGTGAAACATAGTATATTCAAATGTGTAACATAGTAGTATGGAATGAGCTTAAAACTATGGATAGGGTTTGCCCATCCAACAAACAATTGGATGAGACCAAGGACATATTAGTTATGTATTTTGTCAGCAACAAGCAGTGCGTATGAAAAATAATTATTCATAAATATTTTAGAATCCAAATTATTTCTCAATATATAAATCCAAATTTAAAACTGTAAAATATTGTTCATATTGTAACCTCTTTAAAGAGTTACATTTTAGAGTTTTTATTTTGATTCTTGCTTACCTGGAATACTTTTAGCTAAGTAATAAGAATGAGAGAGATATAATGGGTACCAAACTGCTGCACTGTGGTATTTCTTATGATCTGTGACAGTTGATGTTTTCTGTGAGTGTGACATTGTGTCTGAGACTATGATCAAAATATGGCTAGGAACTCCAGCTATCCAGATTTGTTGGAGTGACTATCCAGCCTGGTTTGTCATCATACCTGAAATAATGCAAGACTTGCTTCCTGAACAGTTAATCCTGAGAGAGCTCACCTAATATACACACTACCTGAGCTGCATACCAAAACAGAACACACATTCATATCAGGAGAGTCACCACAGATATTAAATCACAGCCGCCAGCTTGACATGACAAGGCATGATGATGAAGAGTATGATGATCTATGGTACATGATCAATAACATGTTATGCTTTGTAATAATTTAAGTGTGATATTCTCTTTGGCTCTTATCTTATACTTTCATTCTTCAACATAAGTGGGACAAATCATAGGGAAATCTGAGATACAGAAAGTAATACAGTGTCACGAGTAATAAGCAAATTATACTATTTTTTTTAACTAGAAATAATTTATCATGGAGCACACCTTCATGTTATACCAATAAACTCTAGTGAGTGAACTTTAGTTAAATCACATTATAAAGTAATTATATTGATGGGACCATTTCCCCATGATCACTTTCTCTCAAGACGTATCAAAACTTAAAACTAAAATCACAGAATGTCCTTAAGATTTCATTCATTTTGCAACAGTATGGGAAATGACCTGGTTAGATCTTACACAATGGTGTGTTTTAGATTAATTAGGTACTTTTTCATCATGGTTGAGTGATTGACTAATCAAATGAACAATCTATACCAACTAGTGCTGATTTGATTTGGATCAGTTTTAAATATACTACATCCCCAATATACACTCAGCTAAGTATAAACAAGTATAAATTACTAAATTATTAGAGTATTTTATAAACCCCCAAAAATGATCAAACAATTAGTACAAGTAAGAGGGAAAACAATTAAGAATGTCTCCTATGCTGCTTAAGATGCAAATTCAAAGAGTTAATTTCAACATTTTCTAGATGACAAATAAACTTTACCAGCATTTAACGAGCAATGCTGTCTGCACTGTACAATGACAGTGTGTGTGACACTGGGTTTCTGGGTTACACAAACACACATGCACAAAAGAAGCCAGGAGCCCCCTTTTGAAATCAACTTGGCATTAATAGTGTTCTCTTGCTTGTTATTGGATGATCTGTGGATCCAACAGATTAACATGCCTTATACTTTCTGCAGGCAATCTGAGACTCCTCAAGGTGAGAAAGAGAGCTGCTGCTCATTATACAATGATGGGGCAGGGATCCTATCCATTCATAGGACCTGTGTAGAAGTGGGGGGCTGGGGCTTTGACATGATTGAAATGAGATGAAGCGGTGTCACAAGGACCCAGTAAAAAACTGACACTACATTTGTCGAGGACACGATGACAAGGTGCCATACAAGAGTCCTGCCAATAAATAAAAACAGGCCAAGAATGCATGGACAGCAACACTGAACGGCGACAAACTTGGCAAAAACACTAGAAAATCACTTTGTGACAAATCCTGCTTCAATTAGTCTTAGTGAAGACATGCATGCCTTTGGAGAGGAGGTGAATCACACAATAACTTTATTTTGAGCTTTGTTTGTTCTCCAAATGTGCTCCTTCATATTCAGATGAGCAGACAAGCTTTTTTGGTAGATTATTTTCCTGATTGCTTCTGTCTGGCATTGTTGGCAATGCTATTTCTGAATGTCGGTGAGTGCGTGCGCCCCTGCATAGATATGCTTCTTAGTATTTATGGGGCTGGAAGCTTGAGTGAAGCAGAGACATGCTTCATCTATATGCAGATCATACAGTGTGCAGCGCTCCTGGCTCATCCCTTTGTCTGTGACTGAATGTGACTGGCACTCTGATGAATTTAGATGGTGAGTGTGTGTGTGTGTGTGTGTGTGTGCGTGCGTGTGTGTGTGTGTGTGCGTGTGTGTGTGTGTGTGTGCGCGCGCGTGCATCCAGTTCTTATGCTAAATGCCATGAGAATCACGTTATGACATTAGTGAATCTGTGGGTCTATTGACCTTATGCACAGGGCAAAATGAAATTCATGAGCTTTAAGGGGACTAATGAGGACTGAGAGACAAATATATGAAGGAAACCTCCAATGTAGGATTTAGAGGTGATAAAAAAGAGCAGCAACAATCCTGCCTGCTCTTCTTCCGTGGTGATGCATACATAGACAAGGTAAGACATAGCTTGTCTCTTTTCTGTTCTTGTTCTTCTTGTGGGAGAAGTGGTGAGGGAGACATGCATCGGACCAGAGGGTTGCCGGTTCGAGGCCCAGTCGAGGTGGTCTCCCCCTGGAAGGATGGACGAACCCCCCTCTCTAACAAAAGAGACTCCACCTCCAATGCCCTTGAGCAAGGCACTTACCCTGTCTGCTCCCCGGACGCTCTCAGCTGGGTTAAATGCAGAGAGACTTGTGTGTTTGAGCATGTGCATGTTTGTGTGGGATGATGTGCACAATTTTAATTGTAATTCTTCTGATTTGGTAAAAGACTTTTCAATGAACCCTATTGCTATTTTTTTGCTTTTTTCTTTTTCTCTCATGATATGATATGATTTTGAGGAGCTACATTTCTTCAAACCTCATGCAATTTGGAACACTCATCAGTGAGTCTAAAATCGGTCTTCCATATGGGCATGGATAAATTGACTGACAATGTCCCTTTACTACCATCCCCAGCAACAAGTTTCACCTAAATTAACAGACACACGTATAATGCCCACATATATACATGAAACTTCAACAGAAAGGGACATTTTAATTTATTTAAAGAGCGTGTTGTTGGAGTGTCTGTCGGTGGTGAAAATGACCAAATGTGAACACATGAGAATAAAACTGGCATTAACACCTTAAACGATCCCCATTCATCCATCATTGTCCCACTCATTTACCTGGAGAACAGTAGCTGCACCATGTCAACCAGTGTATGTTCAGCTGATTTCCTGAGGAGGTCTATATAAACAGAAATAAAAAGACATGAGAACCCAGTAGAATAGAGATATGAGTGAAAGAATGACAAGCAGGCTTGTAGAAAAAAACTATGGGGGATCCAGGTTGGAAGTGAAGGCTAGAAAATAAAACAATATTTGTGACCTTCATCATAAGATTATACATAAGGTATTATCCAAGATATTTTGACTTCTGATATTGTTAGATTTAAATATCTTCTGGAGGAATAATGGGGTAAAACGTACTTAGTAAAATAGTGGTGGTTATAGAAAAGTCTAGACTATTTTCTTTTACACTTTTTTGTGACAGAAGTTAATTAGAGATGGTGTTTGTTTCAAGTTTCACGTATCAAAGGTATATTTATCATATGCACGACAATTACAGGGCGCAGTTGCTGGCAATGAAAGACTGTTTCAGCCTCCTCAACAGTGCTCATAAAGAGTAACAAGCACAGCAGTAACTTACAGTAAATAAAAAGTTTGTGACTCACCACTTAGGCGCATCTCAAAGCAAATCCTGAAGCAAGACTGCATGATCTCACAAACAGACTCATTGGTCAGATGGGCTCCAACTGGTGTCAGCAGCAGAGTCCTCAGGACCTGAAATAACACAATACCACAGTACTCACATCTGCAGTGCAAACCATGAATAGATGAATGACAGATTTAAAAATAGCGATACTCTCGAGCAAAATCCCTGTACTACTTACCGTACTTTCAAATTTGCTTGTTAATATAGGTTGCTGTTATTATTGTAAAAAATACACATTTCTTTGCAAAAATCGATCTCAAAATATACATGTATTTAACAAAAGTATAATATTTTATACAGCTTGGCCTTATCTACTCTTTCAAAATGTTGATATTACATCATTATAATATGACAATAGTAACATAAATTTGACATTTGTCACAGCAGTACTATGAAAATCATATGGAACATTATCCTTAAGTGGATTAATTTCTTCAGACATTTAGACAAAATCAAACTCCTCAGTCCAAGACCACTGTAGTAAGACTTATAAAACATGCTGTACTGTACCTGTAGAATTTTCATCAGAACAACTTCATCACTGGCAGGGTCTGTTCCCACAAATCTAGCATGCGTGACTGCGTCTGCCATGTTCTCGATTGCTTCTGCTGCTGCTTCATGGTTAGCATCTGTGCACAAGCGAGAAACACATAATATTTTTAAACGTCTGACTTACTGGGTGGCAGGGGGCCCCAAACTGCAGTCTAGGAAGGTCTATCACTGTTTAGTCAACAAATTGACAACCATTATGTCAGTTGATTCCAGCTTTTAAAATGTGTACAAACCAGCAAGAGTACTTTTTTGATTTTGGATAATTGGTTGAACAAAAAAACACCTTGTGGAGATATCACCTAAAAACTATTCATATTTGGAGCCTGAATTGGATACACATAATATTTTGCAACTGCTCCTAATAAAGTGGCCACTGGTAGTTTGTAGACAGTCAAATGTAACATAAAGATAAATTCATTATATTATTTCAGAGTGTCAGTTCTCCCTGTGCTTCATGTGGTGGAACATGATATAGGTTACATTTGATTTTGATTTTTTTTAAACAAATCTGAATCCAGCACTGTTTCGAAATTGATGGAAATGTAGGTTTAGTGAGATAGAACATCTGATAGAGGTGACTGTTAGTAAACTCAGCAACAGCTCAATGCAACACAACTAGACAAGCCCAGTGTGACCCGTCCACATTGTCTTTTCAAAGCATGGGGTCTAATGACCGAATGTGGTCTTTTGTTCGAGGCGAGCAGGGACAAACTGGCTGTCAGAGCAACAGGAGCCAATGTTTTTGAAACCTGAGCGGCTGGCCAGCTATCTGCCTGGAGCCAGTCTTTACTTTCCCATCGCCCCCAGGAGCTGTAATCCATTAACTAATAAGTATGGGGGAAGAGAAGGAGGCAGGAGAATGGAGGGAGAGATGGAGAAAAGGAGGTGAGGATGAAAGTTTCTCCAAGTAAACAAGAATGCAGCGTCTTAACACAAAGACACTGATGTACAGATAAGATGGGCAGCTTAGGGTTTGCAGAAACACTGACGATTTCTGTTTCATCATGTGGCTACTAGTTGACTTTAGATAACTGAAGTTCCTTAAAGAAACCTCCTCAATAATGGGCATTTTAGTAACTGCTGGTGGCTGTGAAGAACAACAACACATAGGACATTTGTTCATGGGCGAGCACCCGTGTGAACTTATGTGTGGGTAAGGCTGTTGAGACACAGCAATGCCAACGTCCCTCCAGAGGCAAGGGCGACAACAAGCATGGAAGTTGTGCTGAAAACATCCGACGGCCAGACGCAGAAACTGGAGCCACAGGGGGATCCAGCAGAATGTCATAAGTGATATAAAACACTAATCCTACTCTTGGCACAAAGTCTACAAAAGCAACGTCCAAAGGAGGGGTTGTGTGCTTGTGTGTGTGTGTGTGCGGGGGCTAGTTAAAATAACACAGAGGAGAGGCTCAAAATGCGTGTGTGTGAGTCTGTGTGTGTGTGTGTGTGTGCGTACGTGCCTTAGGGTATGTAGGCAAAGTCAATAGGGGGTTGAACCAGCTGCCACATAAAGAAGTTTAAGTATATCAAACTCTGGTCACAGAAATCAAAGTGGTGGCGTGATTGAGAGCGAACAGAAAGGGCAGAGTGGCTGGGTTTTTTTTCACAAAAAGCTCTCGAGCTGCTCACTGCTTAAGGGCCAATGCATCTTTAGAAATCAAACAAAGGAACTGCTGCATTTTCCATGGTCAGAGAAGAAAATGAGTTTGTTCACCTGCTCACCTTCTGAATAGCACAAGATCATCTTTCAAGCAGGCTGCTCTGCTCCCAGCTTTAGCGCCACGGTTAGTGTGCATGGTGGTAAATAGGCAAAACGCATGCACTTCAAAGATTTGATTTGCTTCTCGATTGGAATTGGCAGTGCTCCGACACAAACCTTCCATGAAGACCATTATCGAAAGAGAACGTAAAGAAAATCAAGGTAGAGCAACTTTGGTTCTTTTAGGATTTTCTTATTCTTTAATTAAAGGGGTACTATGTTAAGTATTTCACTTCAATAAAATGAAGGTAGCAGCAATCAAGAAGATGATAACCCTGATGACAAATCCTTTAATACTTCAGGAACTCCTCCAGAGCTACAAAAGTCAACTGAACGTTGTATAAAATATATTTTAAATAAAGAATTGTGTTGCTCATTTTCATGTAATAATTGTGTCTTAATTATTTGTATGTCCTTTAATATTTTAGTCTTTTAATTAAATACTGACTGATTTTCTTTCAATTTTTTTTTTTGTGATTGCCACACACTATCGTTCTTTTTACGGTCAGGGTTTCACACTTAAATACTTCAACAGGTTTGTCAGTCCATTATTCCATCCATCCATTAGCTACACCACTTATCCTTGAGGGTGGTGGGGGAGTTGGAAACTATCCCAATTGACACTGCGCAAGTGGCAGGCAAAAACCTGAAAAGGTGCACAGTCCATCCGACACTGAAACTGATGCCCATACTCTTCCACATTCCTGCTGAAGCCACGTTACCTAACCTGCTCGTCTTGGAGCAGTATAGGAGTTAACCCACAAATGCCCAATGAGAACATGAAAATAACCTTTTTGGTGTCAAGCAAACCACTTAACCACCATGCTCCTCATGTCTATAATAAGAAATCATCACACTGAAGTCTTTTTCTTCAGGTCGTTTTTTCAGAAGAACAAAAAATGGTGACAGTGAGTGCTGTGATGCCTTTTTTTTTATCTGTGGGGTTTGTTTGGGAGGGGTTAGACTATGATGTTGTGGAAATTTTGAAAATGTTGTTGTTTATTTTATTACACATGTATAGCCATTTCATTTATTGACAATTTCTTCACCCTTAGAATGCAGGACATGCTGCTGCGCTCTAAGCTCATCTCTTCTGGCAGTGGCTGCAGCTTAAGCTTCAGTTGAGCCTTGCTCTGAGCCCTAGGTGGGCCAGTGACCCACGTGGCTGCGAGCAGCACAGCGAGGGGCTTTGCTGACTCTGCTGGGCAGCAGTTACAGGGGGCGAAATGAACGATGAATGGGGGAGGAGAAACAAGCAATGGGGAAAGAGAGGATGGAGCGAAGATCTGGATATCTGTCAGCACCCAGGGCTTAGTTTGTTGCTCCTTCCATGCAGGCGGACCTCAGGCCACAGCTTGAGAGGAATTACCTCACACTAAATCAAATGAGTGAATGGGGTGGGTGAAATAACTCTCTGTGGGGGCAACCTTTCGCTTACTTTTGGGCACAAGGAAAGCCAAAAACATAAAAAAAATAAAAAATAAAAACAGAAGAGGGTGGTAAATTGACTGCAGTAGACATGTTGGCAAGACAACAGGGAAAACATTCAGGGTGACACCCTGAAGGGAAGGATCATATTCATCACAGCACCCAGCAGGCGATTTTTTTACTCTGGGATTTAGAGAGGGATGACAGTGTAATGTATGTAAAGCTAAACTGACCCCAAATGTCAACACGTTCCATCATTTGCTGAAAGATCAGGACATAAACTGGTGGCATGAATCATTCAGCAAGCATCACGATTCAGTGGCAGAATC
This sequence comes from Colistium nudipinnis, assembly GCA_016785305.1. Lineage (NCBI taxonomy): Eukaryota > Metazoa > Chordata > Actinopteri > Pleuronectiformes > Rhombosoleidae > Colistium > Colistium nudipinnis. The sequence goes on along the minus strand of JAFBJU010000111.1, from coordinate 1,157,771 downwards.
ATGTCCATTGACATTAAGAATAAATAAAACAAACTGATTACAAAACACACACACACAGACCTAATGCTGAAAAATAAAATCATTTTAGAAAATGTTAATTCAAAAGAAATGGCCATAGAAAATGGTCATCACTGACACTGAGTTAGCTTGTTTTTTTCCCTTCCCAGCCAGGAGATGGCACTACTCTACAGCTCAGTATTTACCTTGCTGACCACATCTACACAATGATGCTACACAATTTACTTTAAACTTAAATCAAAGAAAGTCATTGAAAATTGATATATCCACCATGTTGTGCCATTTGTGCTTTTTCTGTGACATTTTCCTATTTAATGGATTGTATTTTTGTTACATGATCTTTTTTTTCTTGGACTACTGTCCAGGGCTTTGTAGCTGTACAGCATCAATTCCATACAGGGAAGGAACATTCATATGATCCTACTTAGTAATGGTTACCTATACCTATATTATATTGTAATTTATTTGACTGCATAACATTGGAATTTTCCATTACAATCCGATCTATCCATCTACCTATCGAAAATGAACGCAAATTGGTTTGAACACAAACTACAAACAAATGCAACATTTCTGTGCATACTAAAAATGAAAAAAGACAACGAAAGTGGGCATTGACCGTAAATTACTTAAAGAATGATTTGGAAAGTTATACAGATAACTTTAAACGTATTGTTTGATAGAGGACACTTTGTACTTTCACAAGAAAATATGCCTTTCGTTTCCTCTTGGAGCTCCTGAACCATTCTTCAGATTGGGTTTCAATTCTCTTTGAACTCTCATTCTCATATCGCCCTCTCATAGCTCCACCCTGCCCCCACCACCAGAAACAAAAATGGATACACCGCTAAGTAAAACAAGGACAGAGGCAAGTGTGTTAACAGGCTACGAGAGGCTGCGGCTGTTTGAGGAACCAAAGTCAAACCCACAGCCAGCAGCATATGAGAGTGTTGAGTGGGAACCTGTCTGTCTTGAGAGGGATTGAGCGGCATTGCCACAGTTGTGCATCCCTTATAGCTGTGGTGATGAGATACTGGTGGTGGTGCAATGGCGTCAGGATGGGGGTGGCGGGGATTAAGGGAGCTGGTGTCAGGTCTGGACTGACGGGGGGCCTATGAACAGGTTGAACGGACATTGTGAGTACCCATTCTGTTTGAATGAGCTTCTGCAACATGTTTAGCCCTCATCTAGAGCAAAACATGCTTCACGCAGACATGACACGACATTTAAAAGAGATATTGGTCACAACATTAAATAGCATTTTCTGCCGCAGCTCCGATGAACACAGTTCAAGAAACAAATATAAAGGACCCAGAAATGGAAGCCATAATTAGTGCCTTATATTCAAGCGATGGCTGCAGCTGTTTTGACACCACTGTAACATTGACTCAACCCCTGCTATTTAGACTAACATCTGGTGATGCATGCTTATTTCACACTTGACAAAACAACTGGCAGACACCGGGCCATATTTCCATGATGAGGCTAATGAGGACAGCCCGCACAACTTTTCTGCACCAATGATGAATATCAACCATTTGTGGCATTCCTGGACTGATCTACCAATGAATGAGTAACAGCGTTTGGCCAAACCGTAGCTTTCCAAAGGAAACTCCAAACTTCCCTGCGAAGATGACATTTAGGCATTAGCACACCTTCTTTCTTTATAAAAACGCATCCTTTGTATAAGTCACTGTATTTAAATGGAGAATGTAAGGATGCAAACTGGATCTATGAGAAACTTGTCAGATATCGTTCCTCATTAAACAAAAAATGCCACAAGTTGACAATTAGTGCAGTGTTTGAGATAACTATTAAAATTACTGAAGTAGTATGAATTGCATATTATCCTGAAATGTAAAAAAAAGACTGAGATGCCTTTGAATATATACAGTAGATGTGAGCATACGTATTGCTTATGTCAATGCTAATGTCAAGATTTCTTACCGATGAGGCCATAGGAAAGAAACTTGTTGACAGAGGTAAGGGCAAGGCCTGTGATTGGACCAGTTGTGTCCTCGGAGCGGACCACCTCGAGGAAGGGTCTCAGGAATAGGTTGGGTTCGATATCAGACAGCTCTGCAGGGAGAAAAACACAAAAGGTTCTGTTAACATGTTAACATAACTGATTGTAGAAATAAAAACTGTGTTTCATTTATATTTACTCAAAGTTCAATTGAAGCTTCACCATTAGACGCTGTTGCGCACATCCAGAGTGATAAAATCAGCTTTTGGAGTGTTCACTGCTTTTTTAGTTTGTTAAAAGGTCCATTGTAGCATAATTTACAACAAGTATCAAGTGGTAAATCTACACTATCAATGCCACCGATTTGGCTACCAATTTTGGTCATCCCCCAACTTTCCCTCTGATAACACATACATACCTACCCACCAACTACCTACCTAAAACTACTGTCTTTATGTATGTTAAAACTTGTGCTGGTAGAGAAAATGTTCCAATACCAAAACATTGAACTAATATGGTGACAGTGATACTAGGGATCAACATATTGACACTGTCATTGTGAGCAGGGATGTAGACTCAAAGACTAAAGGTAGTAGTTTAGAACTGATATTAACTGCAATTTAACCACAAGGGTGGAACAATTTTTCAAATCTGGTTCAGGGTGTGGTTTAAACTTGGTCCATTCATACATCAGTTTTTTTGTTCTGTCTTTTTGTGGAGTGGGGATACACCCAAATGTTCCCACAGAGCTGATTTGAATGTGCCCGAGGGCAGTCCACAATTTCAGGGTTCCATCTTGAGCTTATTAACCTACTGAACTGAATTTCCCTGTTGTAGGGACTATTAAAGGTGTGTTCTTCTTCTTATGTCTTACTGCTAGTTTAGTCAGTCACTCTTCAATAGACCAAATTACCAATATGACACACAGATCAGAGTGTGTGTGTGTGTGTGTGTGTGTGTGTGTGTGTGTGTGTGTGTGTAATATTTTACCTACATCGTCAGTGCCCCTGCAGCAGTTTAGTAATGTCAAGAACAACTTGTTTGACTCCATAAGTTGATAAAAAAATATCATGTATAATGATACATTTCTTTTTAAATGAACACCTTAAACAATGAGCCATTATTAAATAAGAGACCACAGTCAAATATTATCTCTCACAAATAAACTGTAATCATCCGCATAAGTACCTTATCTATTGAGTTATGCACTTTATCAAACCCAGCTGTAGTTATCAGTTCACAGAGAAAGGCGCTTCGCTCTGCATTCCACACTGGGAAACCACTTTTGGCCAATACACCCTGACTTCACTGGTCTCTCTTTCTCTCAAGAATTCAGAGAAAGAGCGGGGTCAAGAAGGGGAAAGCAAAAATACAAAACAGGTAAAACAACAATGGGGGAAATTAGTGGAGTCACGCATGCCGCTGGTAAATGTTGCGCTTGCCACAGCAATACCAAGAGGATTATTGCTTTCTTAAGAGCAGCTCCACTCCAGACAAGAAAAAACAACTTTGACATCAAAAGCACAGAGGAGAGTGTCCAACCCGTTTCCAAGGTTCACATGTGATGGCTGAGTATAAGTGGGCCATATCCAATATCCCTGCGGCTTGTTAAGAAATCAAATAGGAAATAATTTGGCAATTTCCACAGTCCCTTTAGACGCTGCTAGGTCACTTTTTATTTTTGGAATATTTTTCAATTCAGTGTTTTATTTTAATAATTGTTAGATGTGAAAGGGTAGGGCATTTCTGGTTTTAAGGGTCATGGGTAACACCAATTTCCAACCAACACCATTTAGAATTTAGCAGAATTTCAACATAAAAGATTTAATTAAAATTGGACAATAATAAAAATAAGAATGTGCGTTAACTTTGGTGAGGGAAACAGCTCTGCTGGTTCTGCCCATCAACTGCTAGAAAACTTTTTAAGTAGGGTCTTAGTGTCCCATTACTTTACAGTGTGAAAAAAACATGTAGTAAAGGTGGAGTGAGAGTGCTCAAATGAATCTGTCAATAGATCCTGATGAAGACTTCATCACAGGTGATCACCCTGTAAGTGCTGCGGCTGAGTTCCCAAAGACCATAGATTGGAAAACTCAATTGTGTTGTATTGATCCAGCTGGCCATCGGTGAACACAGGGCTGACTTGAGCAGTCAGTCAGTGGCCACAACCAATCTTCTTAAATAAAGTCTAAATGCGGGCTCTGTACTTCAACTCAATCTCCGGGGCTTGTGGAGTGAAATAAAGAACGACGGCTGTGGCCGTGGTGAGGCAATCATTCTATAACCAGGTTGACCTCTGGCTGACATTGACCAGAGAAAAAAATGTAGGATTAAAGCAGCTCACCCAGCTGTGCATGTTGCTGTCTGAGGTCTGGGTTTATAGGGTACAGGTCCTCATTTAGGAATGTGACCAAGTCCAACTCAAGTTTAGCTTAACTGGTTAAGAAAAGTGTGTGAAATGAGCCTATTATGATTCACCGTGAGCCTAATTCCATCTACCTTTACCAAGCTGGAGTCCCATCTTACTGCTTGAAGCTATAGTGCGAATATCCAGCCATGTGTGGATTACCTTTCCAAATGACACCACGAGGAGAGAGCGGGCGAGAGAGAGAGAGAGAGAGGGAAGGAGGGGGTTGAACCTTTGCCCCAGGAGAGCGCCTCGAGATGAGGCAGGCTGACCGCAAAACAGAGGCCGTCTTTAACACATGCACATCTATTGGCAGTGGAGCAGAAAAGGCTTAGAATAAGGGGAGCAGCGTCAAGAGGGCAAATCCGAGCACCAGAGGCATCTATTGTGCAGAAAACACAAGGGAAAAAATTCAAAGAACATCAAGAAATGAGACGCACAGAAAATGATCCACAATAACCAGCTAGACCATCTCATTTTGTACACGCATTTCAATGCGGAGACTTTGCAAGTCTTTCCATCCGAGCAAAGTCAAGAGTTATACAGACAGGTGTCTTACAGAAAATCACACATCAAGGGGCTGAGCATTAAGAAACAAAATATCATGTTCTTTTGACGGCCGACACATCAGAACCGAGGAGGTTTATATTCTTGTCGTAGAGGCTTTGCAACCGACCAACGTTCTGCTATTTCAAAGGCATGTTCGGAAAACACACTGGATATTTTCTAAACAGTACAAGAATGTAGCCAAGGTGAAACAAGAATAAAAGAGCAAATCTAATCTAAGGCTTTTTGAACAAACTGATGTGGTCTGTTGTGTAAAAGGAAAGTTGATAAACCATAAGTGGAGTGATAGATATTGCGTGTTACGAATTATGAACAACTATTACCGTATTATTATACTATAAGCAGCTACTTCTTTCCCACGCGTTGAACCTTGTGGCTTAAACAATGACGCGGCTAATATATGTTTTTTTGGGGGAAAATTGAGTTCCGTCACATTAGACGATTGAAATTGCCGAACCGGTTAAGGTGGAGCAATGAAACTGTTTACATGAAATCTAGCGCGCTCCGACACCGAATGAGATAATTCAGTGCACAGGAGGGGGAAGGCAGTGACCAATGACTTTCTTGGCATACTACTGTTTATTTATTTTTGTTACAAGCCGTATTACAGGCATTGTCTTTCGTTAAAGCCTGAGTAAATGTCAATTGTTTCAATGTAGTCTGGAAATTACGGTAAATACATCTGTGGTTTAGAAGTTAATAAAACAATGTTTTAGGCCCTTTTGTTACCCAGTATATTGATGCAAGTTCGATTGGTAACAAGTGCCAGGTTTCTTTTTTCTTTTTTTTAAGTCTGTGTAATGACATGGTGGACTCTTGGTTCTCCGACATCTTTGGACTCCTAACGAGGGGAATCTTTAATAGAAGTTCTGTCACAAATGGACATGAACTTTGATGCATCTTCAAGCAGACAGGGTGAGAGCAACTTAATTAAGAAAAATGTACTTATCCAAATGTAATACCGTCACGCAATTCACAAGCTTTCAACATAAACAGACCAAACTAAATGGCATCTTCTGTACCAGTGCAAAAGAGGCGGGAGAGCAGCAGATAAGGGATGGGAGAGCCCCATCCTTGATCGACGCAGCAGCCCAAAACCAAACACTGATGGTTATTGATCGGCGCTTCCTCAGCTGCTAAAATTAAGAGTCAGGGTCCTTGGTTGCAATGCCAAGGCTCCTCAAGCTGAGGAGAGGCAACGCTTTAACAAGAACAGCAAGGCTAAAGGAAATCCGGGGGGAATTCTGCTGTTCATATGCTGAACAAAGTCCTGCATGACAGTATTGTTATCCATCTGTCAGGAGAAGTTTGATGAATATCAGCCCTCCTAGCTGTCTGCCCCCACCCTTAGTTCATTCATTCTTCTTGTCTGCCTCCAGTCTCTGTATACTCCTGAATGAAATGGACGCTTGTAGAAGGGAGCAATTAGGATCAAACCATGCTATGGAGCTCCATATGGTCATTTCCTTGGGCCACAGTGGTATTTTATAGATGCTTGAAACAATGCCTCTCTGCAATTTAAACAGGCAATTTAAAAGCCCCGGAGAAATTAAAACTTTTCCAAATGCTTGCGAGGACCGTTGTAATGGCTAAAGAACATTTCCTAAAGGGCTACATGGAATATAGTTTGCATTCGTATTTACAAGAACTCTCATACTGGATTGTTCAAAAAAGAGGAAAAGATCAGCAAGCGGAGAACCAACCGCCTTACAAGCTCTACAAGTCGAAGTCAATCAAGTTACGTCTTCACAGTCCTTGAGAGAAGCAACATGTGAACCATTTTTTTCTAATCTTATTTTAGTAAAAACACAATATCCCTTTAGATGATCTTATATACCACTCAATCTTAATGACAACGTCATCCTAATAATACAGTAAATTATTATACTGTAGGTAGAAGTTATGTTTTGTTTTAATTCCTATTCAAATAATCACACTTTTTTTTGTAAAGCAGATGGGTGTAAGTTCTAGAATGCTCATGAACCATCTGCCATCACTGCATTCACTCAATGAGTCTTGCTTGAAACACCTGAGCTGAACCAAATTCAAAATACTTCATCCTTGCAGCTAGAACCAAAACATAGTTGCAAAATTGAATGAAAAGGATGTGCAATTTTATTTTAAGTTATAGCTGCCTTCTCAAATGTATAAACATATAACATAATCTCTTATGTATGTATCTCTGGTTGACTTACTCACTTGCACTTATAGTCCCATATGATGTATAGATACCTTGAAAATACCTTTATAAACTATGCATGACATAAATGTTGTTTTACTTTAATGTGGCTTCTTCAAGACATGCAGGGCAATTAATATAGTGGCTCTGTGGAAGATTTGTTAAATGTAAGAAAAAAAAACCCTACAAGGGCTGGGCTTGGACATTAAGTTTTTATAAAAGAAATGTAAAAGCAATATTTAGCTACCTCCCAAGTTTCTGTTCTCGACAAAAAAGGATGCAGAAGCAAACTGTGATGTGACCACAATGCTTGGTGAAGTTCAAAGACAATTCCTTTCAGTAGACTTGTGTTTAAACTAAGAAAAAAAAAATCATAGCCCGTAAAAATAAAGCAGGTGCATTCAAACAGTATGATTTCATTGCCAAACCTCGTCTTTGCTGGAGCCTACCAGCTTTGCACCTGTTATCCTGTACATAAAATGTATTTTCTATGCTGCATGCTTTGCACAGGGGCAAGGCCTCAATGTCCACTTAATGTGTTTCACATTCACAGCCTCCTGTCCTCTATGATGGATGAACATACTTTACGCTCAGTGTATTTATAAATAACGGATGTTTTATCATGCTCAATTTAAACCTGTGGGATTGCACACGAACATTTCTGAATGGACATGGTACATATATCAGGGAAATATGGTGGCACTGTGAATTCTGAGAGAAAGTACTATATCAGGAAATCTGCCAGATAGCTGCCAAAGTAACATCCCCCACATGACTTTATCCTTCATGGTTAAATATCTTCCTGGAGCTGACAAAGCATCAACTCCTTGTCTCTCATTCCTGCAGATGATGCCAAATCATTCAATTTCATTCAGTATAAGTGTTTTGCTTGTAGATTAAGGGTAATACTATTACCAGTTCAAGAGAAAAAACAGTGGAGGGCAAAATCATTTCCATCTTATCTTTTACCAATGTACCGTAAACATGAGCAAGAAGGATGACAAGGACCGAATCAGAAAGGTTCCATGGGAGAGAAAGATGGGGAAGACTGTTGGGGGTAAAAAGTAGGTGCATTAATCCTGAAACATAATCTTTGTTTTACCGCTTAAAACAAGTGATATGACAAAAACACCAAAATAGATGGTATGGGAACCAGTTAATAATAATTTGTGTAACAGTATATTAGGGCTCATTAGCCATCACTGACAAGAAGATGAACTGTAGGAATGTGTTAGATATGAGCTCTCAACGCTATACTGACAATGGAGAAAATGATAGTGCACCTATTTTAGCTTATAAATAAAAAGAAAGATCTGACCAGTGTCAAATACTGTACCTTGTCAGACCTGTATCAAGTTTGTTTGCGTTAAGAAAAAAGGCATTTCAGCCCATATATTGATATCATATGTTCCCATTTCAAGTTTTAACATGAATGTTAGCTTTCAAATCAATTTTTTTGTTAAGCTATACTTTGGGCCACCTCACAGAGGGTTATGCAGCAGGGATGGTGTGTTTGTGTGTTTATCAAACGAGTGCTTTTGTCTACACAAACAAGACAGAAATAATTTCCAAAGCAATGACAGCACGAGGCACTGAGGATAAACAGAATGCAGACAGATAGGAGTTGATGAGAGAAAGAAGGAAAGAATATGTGAAATGTACAGAGGGAGAGAGAGAATGGGACAGCGCAGCCGACACAGAGACAAAGCTGTATGAGTGTGCGTGTGTGTGTGTCTTCAAGCGTGTGCATGCTTGTGCATGTGCGTAGGAGTGGGGAGCCATCGTCCTTATTTGTTTCACCTGCTGCACTCCTTCAGCTCCGCACTAATGGCATTCCCATGGGGTAGGAGAGATTCCTGAAACCACGCGCTACACAGACCAACTCTGCTGTGTTCACACAAGACACAATACACCACTGCCACAGAGGCTCACAGCCTAACTGCACTCTGCTGGGAATCGCACACAGCCTCTACAAGCAAACTGATGTCATGTTTGGGTAACTGCAGTTCATCTTATTATATATTAAACTCCACATGAGAATTATGTAGTTGTCGTGTCTTTTTTTTTTAATATTCACTCTTTTAAATCTATTATGTTTATAGAATTTGAGATCAACACTTATCCAACCTTATTTAGTATAGTTCATTATAAACTCCATTAACAAGTTGATTATACATGTGTAATCCATCCAAGTTTATGGAATTGGTCAGATGTTTCAGTTACAGCAAAGAGTGGACAAGACAAGGGATCTAAGCCACTAAACAGGCAATGATGTGTTGGTGCCAATGGTGGCGATACCAATATCAGTATAACAGCCATCATCCTGAGAACCAAAGGGTCTGAAGTTTACATACAAATTTGCTATATACAATAAAAGATACTGACAGCAGCACCAAAACCAGTTTTATAAAAACAAATCATTGAGACAAAAGGCCAAACTAGATGGCAAAACGTAAGGGGAAGTAAAATCACAGTTCAACAGAACTGACCATGCAAAATTAAATATTATAACTGCAATTGGATCTTTGTAACCTGAGATGTAATTTATTTCGATGCGTTAGCTCTGAAGTTAGTGAATATATTTTCAGGGTCTCAAGACTTTTGGTCACTCCCAACTATTTCCACTAGCTGGGAGAAAATGAACAAAAGAAAATCAATTCAGATCATTCTAACAAGAAAGCCAGCACTGATGATAATTTTCATAAAAAAATGCCAAAATCTTAAACGGCCATCATTTCCCGAAAGAAATAAGATGTTTGCATCCGACTTTGTTAAAGGCACAATGGATTGCTACGGCCAACCTGTCTGTGTCAATCGCATAATGTAATCCTTCAACAGCTTCCCAGCTACATAACTGCCCATTCCATTTATTGGAACCAAGCTGGCACCACCACCGCAACCATGAATCAAACACCAGCTGAGATATTTTCCGCCTGCACCCCCCCAAGAACTAATCTATCTATTAACTGTTATTGTAATATCATACAACCACAATATCGGGGTTTCATATTGATATTAATAATGAAGGAATCATTACTTCACAAAACACAAACAACACCAAGCTCATTGCAGAAGGAGGTCAAAGCAAATCTGATCTAGAGTCCCACAACTTTGGCATTTATCGAGGATGGATGCCCATTCAGAACTCCTGCGGAACTATGTCTCAGGGCCATGGTAGATTTTCTTAGCATTACTGTCATAGCCAGCTGTACCGTCGCTCGTAGTGTTTTAACTGTCCTTGAGCCTGGGTGTGGATGACTGCGAAGCAGTAAATCAACACATTTAAGCCCTAAAGTTAAAAAGGCCCCAGTGTGGCATGAAGCGAGAGATGATTTAAGTCTACAAAATGTGTTCAATGGTATTTAAGATATAAAGAGTGAGGCTCCAACAATGAAAACATTGTTTTGACTTTTATGGGCTCTTAGGTTTGGATAGATTTGTTGTCAATGAATTACATACATGGTTATGTTATTGACAAAAGCAGTGCGTGGCATGTTTTGTAAGGTAGGCTGAGTAATCCTGACAACACACAGGAAATGCCAGTATCCCTGCCTCAGTGAGAGACCCCTGATTTAAATGTAAGCACTGGCATCATTCACAGCACACCTCATCAGGCTCATCATTATTAATAGGCCGATTCCACAGTATTCAGAGATGATGCTCACTTTATACGCTCCCAGCATTGACAGCAAATCCTCTGTGTGTGTTTAATAAATCGCAGCAGTTAGGTAGGATGGCTTACTCTCAAGTCACCTAATTATGAGGCACTGCATTAAGAGGGATTAATACTAATCTTGGCTGTTTCAGTTTACCCTGAGCTGAAGGGGCGGGTGGTCCGAGGGGACATCAGAGCAGTGTGTGTGTGTGTATGTGTGTATATCCCCCTGGCCAGCAACTAGTCAGTCTCTTACAGTGCATTACCAGGTGGTTTACATACTTATCACTGCCAAATAAAAAGTTGGGGTGGCCATCCATCTCAAGGACTATATACGGTTTAGCTGCTCTGCACCACACACATAAAAAGCCAAATGACTCCCCTACATATATCCTCAACAGCTGGGATAGACACCCAAACAAACTAAATCTGTTTATCTGGTATACAGAGCTCCACATGGTCTTGAGCCATTACAATTCCATAAATAAAGGCTACATGCAGGTTCAAGTCACTTTATTTTAACATAGCCAATCTATGTAAAATATATAGAAAATAAACACTGCTACATAATTGCATTTAGTAGACTTAGGCACCTTGGTATTTGCCTTACAGTGATTTGTTAAAGCTGTAACGCATCTCGCTGAGCTCTGACACAGCAGTTTACAGGGATTGAGCTACAGCACAACTCCAGAGGGCTTAAACCGTAATGAATAGTCATAATTGTGATGAATTGTTAATGTAGGTATACAATGAAATCTGACTTTACTTTAAGGCAATCCATGGTAAGGGTGTCCCGACACACTGAATGAACAGATGCAGCCTTGTATCACATTCCAAAAAAGACCAAATACCAAAGGCCCAAGTTCATAACTATTACACTCATCTGCCTGAATTATTGATATGACGAGACCTTCTTTCATAACAGCACACCTGGTCTAAAAACTGCATAGTGGGCATGGCTGTTTTCTGTTTCAGAAAAATGATCAGATGTAGCCTCCCCCACTAGGCCAGACTAACATTTCCACTTTCACCCTCTTATACGTAATTGGAAATTTGTCTCATTACGTTTTATGCAGTGTTAAACTTAATGACCCTTTAATTTGCTGGTGAGTGATTACTCTCATTGTGGAAACTGTTGAAAAATGGAGAGCGGGCACAGTTTGATGCATGGTTGGGGCCCCGCAGGTCTTAAATTTCTTACTGTCCTAATGCAACTTCAAAGTTTCCAGCTTAAACTCTGTTGACCCAGTAACAAGTTTTGCCTGCAATGAAAGAGCCACATTTCCTAAAATAGACAAACAGCAAGGCATTCCCCTCACCAACAATGAGTTGGATATAATATTCAAGAGCCAGGATTCAAGTTTTTATTGTAATGTGCTCAAAACTACATGGAACAGTTGCAACTTGGGTCACAAGCTCCTTCTAATGATGCACAAAAACATTGTCATTTCAAAAATAAGATAAACTATAAGAGTATGTACCAAATATAAAGCAATAAATAATGGGAGACCAAAGTCAAAATGATAAAAAACTTAAATTAAATATATAACTAGCAAGATAAGAATAAACAGAACATAGATAGTACTGTTCTATCTGCAGATAGAACAGTAGGGGGTTGAAAGTTGTACTTATCCTTTCTCTACCTACACCTACACTCTCATCTTTTGTGTCTTCAGGAGAATATAATGGAATGTTAAATGTTCTTTTTTTTTTTATTAAATGGCACCTTTTTCCCATAAAAGACAAATATATGGACTCCTTTGTGTCATGGAAGCTCTCCACAAGCAACAAGTTGCCCTCGCCACAGCAACACATAGTGACATTCGCACAACAGGAGCTTTGGGGGGGGGCATTTCTGACTGCTGATGCCACACAGGCTCCACGGCGGGGAAACATTAAAGCCGATAGGGTTTATCCCCAATGGGACACTGAATTGCCCCGCTCAGAGTGGCTGGAGTCGTCCCGTGCTGGCTTAGCAGACCAAGGCGACAACTGTCATAAATTACTCCCCTGTGGGCTCTCATGTCTGCCGCACAAGAAACAGCTTTAGACAAACTTAGGAACAATGTGGTGGATTCAAGAGAGCACAGAGCCGGGGATCATCTGGACATCGTCACTCTTTACCTACAGTATAAAATAGAAGTAAGCAAGAACTGAGGAGTACTTAAAAAAAATAAGATCAATAAAAACATATAATCAAATTATACTAATAAATCCTCCACCATAACTAGTCTACTTAAATGTGGTAAATCCCTTTAGAACAAGTTGCAGCCTTCTTATCTGCTTCCATGAGATGCAATCATTTTTCACGTCAACTCAAGAATGGAGCTGAGTGGTTGAGAATGAGAAAAAAAGGAGCCACTTCACTGCTGTTCACTTGGCAGCTCGCTTCCACTGATGTATAAAGTGCACTTCCCTAGGGCTTGCTGTTTGTCATAAAACATCTCTCAGCACATAATTTGACCAAACTTGAGAGTCAGAAAGAGAAAAAAAAGGTGGAATACAAACATAATTTGCTAAAGGCGTGTTGGAGTCCAACGCTGAGGCTGCTTGCCAGGAGTGCAGTAATTCTAAACCATGCTGCGGTAAGTGGCTCCTCAAAAGATGCTGTGGGGTAATGTCAGACAGCTGAGCAAATGGGATGGGATCCAGGGAGTGCATTATCTTTATGAATACATGACTACATTTCGTGTGGAAAGTGACAGGGGCGAAGGTGTTAGTAAACACATTGTCTAGTGGTCTGCTTTTACAAAAGAATGTTGAAGAGCGTGTAGCGTGCAACAGGCCTAAAAGTGCCTCTGTTTGTCCTGCTTAACTTTGCCTACACTGTCGCTCCAGCCGCACAAGCCTTTCACCATCAGCCCCTACACTGTTAAACATCTGGAAAAGAATAACTTGTGGACATTGCTTTAATAAAAAAGAATTACAGTGAAAGGAGACCCAACATTATCCATATGACAACTAGGGGTATATGGTTTCAAGTTATTCGGGTAAAAAAAAGTGCCAGCGTCAATATAATAATAACGTTTGAAAACTACACTGTATTGGGTAAAAGCCAACGCCAACACTCGCTCACTAAATTCAAAATAATGCACAACATCCAGCTAAGAGATGTGCACAGATCAAGATATTGTTGTGTTCTGTATGCTCTTTAGAACATGTAGACAAATTCTTTCCCATAAAGTTGGTTTCTGCAGTGTAATGTGTCTCCCACTCACCAAGCTTGTTCTGCACACGCAAGGCTGCGCCTATCCAATCCGACTGGCATCACGGCCATGGAATGCTGAAGTCCACATTTTTCCCATTCAGCAAGGAAAAACGGCCTTTCAAAGCCAATCAGCTAGAAATGTTGCTTTGTTTTTATTTTCGACTGAACTTCCTGGAACCTATTATGGAGCTGTCAGGGATGTATATTTAGCTATGGCAACACAGGGCCTCCTCTCCCCCTTGCGCCACTGGTCATGTCACCTCTGATAAACAGAAAAACAATTGGTTATCCCTTTTGTCACCTTTAAAGAAGATGGCGTGGGTCTGTGGGTGTTAAGAAACAGGCTGTATGACTAAATGCAACTACTACAGTGCGTAAGCAATGGTAGAGAGAGAATTGTATTTATCTTAATACATGTATTTACACCGTCCCCAAATCCACTGGGTTATTCATAAAACACATCTCAATCACTGATACTGTAATACAAGATATTTAAAACATCAGTCACATTACTCAATTTTGATGGGTCTGTTTTGGGATGGTCCAACTCTATTAAGAGAGTGCTGTGTAGTAGAGTTTTTCATACAGTGGAACAACAGGAGTTCACAGGTTGTACAGATTTGGGAAATGTACACAATACTTTGAAGCCAAACAAATTCTTATTAAGAAGGTTATGGCAAAAACAAAAAAAAACACTAATCTACATTACCAGCGTACAGCCAAGACTAAGAAAAGGTTCACTGTGGTTTTGCAGGTTTGTGTAAAACCTGGTTCGTATTGAGAAGATCACCACAAGCCCAAAAGAGACGCTGTGGGGCTGTCAGGCAGTTTTAGCCTTGTGATCACACACTGGCTCTGGTGGCTCTCAGTAACTGTGCTCAGCAAAGATCATTTGGAAGATAGGTGTAGTGAGTGATCTGCCTCTTTACTGGAATACACTTTATTGAAGCCTAATATTTTTAGAGCAGAAACTAACATTTTTGGATTAAGTCATTCGAATCCATAAAAGCAGCTATTTCAGTTAGTCATATTTTACATGGCACATATTTAGGTTACTTTATTAGTGAAATATACCGTATATACTGGATTCCTATACAACATCCATTATCAGTAGTTAAGGTGCAAAAAATGATGTATGCTAGCTTAACTGTGGGTGTCATAACGTATGTTCAATCACAGCAAACTGTTCTAATCAATCATAGTCATGCAGATAGCTGTATTGAAGCCCCTGGGTGATGTGTTTTACTGGGAATGCAGATTTTCTCAGAGCACAAGCAGCATTAAGCTTAGACCAATACATCTGCAGTGCTGACTTTGGAAGAATCTGGGCTTTGAGTCCTGGTTTAGTTTGACCTATCCTTGACTTCAACAGTAACCTTGATGTCCACTAGTTCACAAGTTCATTCTCCCTTGACCTCAGTGTCTGAACCCCCCACCCCACTACCCTGTGACACCAGCCACACCTCAAGTCTACTCTGTCAACCAACCCAGAAGATGCCCTCAAAATCCACCCCCATCCCCCCGACCACTCACCACCCACCAAGTCCTTTCAGGTCATAAATTTAGCAACATATCACCACTCATAACCTGCTCGGGGCTGTTTAGCTGGAATTTTTACAGTTTAAAACCAAGATAGACACATGTACATAGCTGGGATGGCTGCGTGCTGCCTTATGCATAGACAGACGCTGGTCAGACTGGGAAGAGACAGGGTTGCTCTCCTCACAAGGGATTAAGAAGAACAACGGATGATTCTATGGACAGAAATCTCTGACAGCTATTTACTACATAATTACCATATAGGTATATTTAAACTGTGTAGAGATATGAAACACACAAACCCACATATTTGTTGACATAAATGTTTGTTAAATGTCTACTGTCACTCTACTGTGTTGACTCAAACATTATATGTTATCATGATTAAAATCCACTTGTAGTAAGTATATGCCAATTAATTATTAGGGCCTTTTCATCACTGAGTCAATGCAATGTGTCAAACTTAATGACACAACATGGGCCAACATTATAAAAAATGAGGGGGCAAATGGGCAAGGGGTCATGTAATGACGAGTCCAATTTTAAGCCCTGGACTTAAAGCTCTATCAGTGGTTTTAAGGAAAATAATGTATTTTACTGATCAGCTTCTTCTTGTTTCAATTCTCAATAGAGGTAGGGTGCTTCACAAAAATTGCAATTTAGGCTGATAAACCGAGTGGTGGAAATAATGCCCTACCCATAATAAAAGCGAAAGACCAATCTTGTCAGTCTGAGCACACACAGAAGGCTTCACAATTCAAATACAATGCTTTTGACCCAGAGTTCTTCACAAGCCAGGTTAAAACGTCTTTGTCCAATGCTCATTTCCATGAGAAACCATGAAAAAAAAGCAATGGACTAAACTGCAGCTTTAGAGCATTGTGAACATGTTCATACATATCGGCAGGTCTATTTTGCTTTCAGAGCAATCACCACCTTCTTGTTGCCCCAGGCTGTTAGCATGACTTGTTGTCAGCTGCACTGGGCCACACTGGCCTGCCCATCTCCTTTCCCTGTCAGCAGGGCAGCTTTTGTCCAAATTTGTTATACGCAGTGCTGTTCCCACTCTATTTAAGAAGGGGTGCGTCAACAACTTAAAGCACTCCTGCTGCATGCGTCACCTCTTTTTGACTCAATATTTGTGCTATGTAATGTGACCAGTTGTTTAATCACCCCCCTCACCACCATTCCACCCACTTGTACATACTAACCAGCCACCCTGTTCCCCTGTACCCATCAGTAACCCCTGTCACCTTTACAGCACACACTCCTTCCAAGCTCCCAGCTGCAGCCCAGAAATAGGACAGCTTTTTCTAATTTGGGGTGTCCACTCAGGGACGAGTGCCTTGTGTCTCTGAGTGGGCGCCCAAAAGGGGGGGATGACTACCGTAGGGATGTCGTGCAGTGATGGTCGAGTGATTTCGCTGGCAGGAAAACAAGCATCACCATTTCCACAGTCAGATGGAAAACCTTTGTACCGTGTTCATTCCGTCAGCTTAACATAACTACATAAATACTTGGCAAGCTTTATGGATTAAAAAGAAAAATAATCACAGATTGTATTGAAAAAATCAGAAGGAATCAATATACGTATACTATACAAGTTGCCGCAATATAGAGATGGAGTTTTAATTTCCACAAATGAGGTTAACGGTCATCATAACAGAGACACACCAGCCACAATATAACAAAATATGAATATCGATTCACCAAAGTACTCTATTAATAGTACGATGTGAAGGACGTCCTGCTTAAAATAAAAAGCAGCACTTGCGAACCTGAGCCAAAAAGGAAAATAAATTCTATGCCCATGTCTTTGTCACAAGTGAGCATGTATGTATCAGTGCGATCCCCAGCTTGAGACCATTGTGTGATGCTATGCTCAGCTAATTGGATATGTGTATTACAATGTCCGTGGTCACAGCACCCTTATGGGGCATGAAATAACAAGCAGCTGTGCGTGTGTCAAGAGACTTCACGTGTGTGCTCAGTTTGTCTGCCTCTATGTGTGCGTGTGTAGGTGTAGTCAGGTTGTCTGTGTGCATGTGTGTGGGGGAGGGATGGCTGCTGAGAGGTTTATTAACCCAGTCCATCAAGGCATTGTGGGATTCACACTGAGACACCAAAGGCTTAAGGGTGTGAACGCCACACAAGCAAGGCAGCAAGACAATGCCTCTCTGAAATACTAATATGGGCCCTTATTTTCTACCACAACAACCCTCCCACGACCTCCGCACTCCTTCCCCCCTCTGAAAGCAAACACCTCGATACCAGCCCTGCTTCCACTGTTAGCGGTATGGTGTACTTTGATTTGGCCAGCTTTTCTGTCCAACTGAGGAGCTCATCAACGAAAGCTTCAATTCCGAACTGCTGACATGCTATTGTGATTCACCCGGTACAATATTGCATGCTTATGATAATGATCAACAGGGCAGTGTGAAACATATTTTACTGTGTGAGGCCTACTTTACTAGGCTTCACACTATAACAGGGCTCACTTTACCCTATATAACTGTCAATAGGGAATTAAAAGGATCTGACAAACATTAGGGTGTGAGATACCCACCTGCAACCTGCCATTTGCAGAGAAATTCTGATATTGTAGGTAAAAATATTTTGAACATTTGAACTTATTTGCAAATTTGCAAGCTTGTGTCCCGACGGCCAACAGATACGTCACAATCTTCTGATATGTTTGGTGGTACATCTCTACTCTTTTGGCCAATCAGAGTCAAGATAACGGCAACAAATTTCCGTCCCTCCAAACCCCCTCGGTGCCTCAGCAACAAATCTTGCCACCTTTTCTGGTTTTGTAGGAGACTTTTTGGTGTTTTGGCGACTCTGACGTCAAAGCATGTATTGTTGTGCAGTTACTGTCCTGAACAAGCAGCTGGTGCTGCCGTGAGCCCCTCCGATAAAGGCTTCACCAGAATAAGAAGGTTGTAGTAGGGCAAGAACATTAACATGGGTACCTGCAGGCAGTTTTTCAAAATTGCAGGTAACATTGCAAGACAACTTGCAATATTGCGCACCCTGAACATGCAGCAGATCTTAAAGGCCTATCTAAGTCTGTTTTCACAAACACATTTTACAACTGCTAGTAAATCAACACAAAATAAATCAGAAAAAAGGGCATTAACCAGCCATGAAAATTAAAGCTCTACGACATCGGCATGTTAAGCCCTTTTTACGTTGGGTTGCCTTCTCAGTGCACCACAAGTGTTACAAAAGCTAACAATCTCCAGAGAACAATAATAGTACAAGACCTAACCTTTTTTTTTCCCAGAATGAACCAGTTCATATGTCACTGTTTTTTCATTAAAATATGGTTGAACCATATTATTGCAAACTTTTAAATTATTGTTGATAGATGAGAAGTTAATTATTTAAAGCAGGACAATGACATGATTACACTGAAGTCCATGATTAACAGTGTAGACAACAGTGTCAGGCTTAACAGAGGATACAGAAAAGATTCCACCAACACAAGCAAAGAGGTTCATACAGCAAAGTACCAATGGCACAGTCTATACGATAAATATAAACCAGTGGTGGGCCTCAGGCTGGATATAAATGGCATATGCCGCAGTAATTCCAACAAAATTGTTTTGTCTGAAATCAAACACCTCGAAATAACGATTTTCTTTGATTACGACTGTTAGCCGAAAATAATATCTGCCTGCTGCTGCAGTAACTTGACTTAGAAAATAATGTTCTTGTACGTTCCCCCTGTTTCATGGGACTTTGCCATAACACAACTACCATCTCCTCATTGCACAGGAAAACTAAGTTTGGACAACTATGACAAGTATGTAGTAGTTAGCTGGCTATGCACCTGAAAATAAAACATATAAATACTGTGTGTGACTATTACTGCCAATGAACAAAATAAGCATAGTAAACACTCTTCAAAGTAATTACTTTAAATGCAACAACATTTTAAAAACTTTAATTAAATATTACTGAGGTGATCAAACACAATTTGTGCATTGAATATTAAGCTTAAAAAAATCATTCAAATTCAAATGCCACCACCATGCTGGAGGCTTTCCTGTGGATGAAAAGCACATTTTTTGTGGTTCAGACAGCACTCCTCCACCTCTTCTCTTTTGGGATTTATGTGGGGCGAGTTTGTTTTGCTTACATCTTTCCCCCTGTTCCTGTCAGCACATCCAGATGCTCTGCAGCACCCTCAACCCTCAGCTCCCACTATATCTGAGTCCCCCACAACCCAACCACCCACCCAACAGACACCCTGGGAGGCATGATTAATAGCTCCCTGCTGGGACTCTACATCCACTCAGCACATTGTTGAGAGTCTCTGAGACAGGACAACAGTTGCATCCCCTCTTCACACTAGGCCTAAGCCTTCCTGTCAGTCCCCCGTTAGGACGCTGTTAACTGGTCAGATTTACAGCTACTAACCAGCACTAGGTGGCAGCCTGTCTGGAGTTGGGGAGCTGCAACGATTAATCATAGTTGTCTTGTTGGGGAGCATTTGAACTGAGAGGCAAAAGGCTTGCACTGTATAACACCTGTATAATCCATGGCATTGGTCAGTCAAACAAGCTATTTGCCACCATGCTGTCTGAGAATTTGAGATACTTAATGTTAAATATATAACTAACCCCTAAGTTTTTAAAGATACAATAATAAATAATATGATAATATAATTAATTAAAGAGTGTCTTCAACTGTAATCGAGGAGCAAATTGACATTGATTGATGAATATAACACTCATTGTGACATGGAGCTCCAAGTACAGGTATAGATGGATTTTGCCCAGTTGAGTAGAGTTTAGGATTCTAAAAGATTGTTTTGATTTATGATCAAGAATATGTTGATCAACTAAAATGTAAAAGGCATAATGGGTGAGAAATTGGAAGATTGTGAACTGCATTGAGGTTTTCATAGTATTCAACAACTTGTTGAGACAATTAGCGGAAGTCTTACGATAACATTACTTGAATAAAAACTGCAAATTGTAAAGACCAAAACATCATAATTTTCATTTCATCATTGAATTGTATCATAAAAAAAACATTCTTTTTTTGGAGCTCAAATAAATGTATTATCCGAGTTGCCGACTGACAGAAAATCAACAATTCCAATAATCAGTTAATCGTTGACATTCATTTTCTGGCAGTAATTCCAGCTAAGAATCAATAAATTTCTACTTTCCTTCCACATCTATGATAATAAATGGATTATCAGTTAGTGTCAATTTAAACAAAAGTGTAAGGACATTTATAAATATGGTATAAAAAAAGTGGACATCAAAATGAAAACTCAACAATCAATAATAATAATTTGACCATGTCATAAAAATAACACGACAGCAGGACGGAGGAGCTGACCTGTGATCTCATACTTAAAGCTACAGGACACCAGGGACACGTGGCAGACATGTAAAGAATTGCCATGGGCTAGATTCTCCTTGCTCAGAATGCCTCCATGAGTAAACATATTTGCATAAGTGGCTGAGCGACATGAATTATTGGTCTTATTCCTTGGCAGCTGCCATCTGCCTTCTGCCGGTTCAATTGGGAAGTGATATACGAGTGAAGATCAGGTGACGGGAAGAGGAAGGGATTGGTGGGAGAAGCAAGGAGGGCAAACGTTTACGTCCAGTTCCCTCGCGCTCAAGGTGCAACCCGTGGAGGCCAGCCAGAGCCTGCTTGACAACGGCTGGGGTCCGACACAACACAACACATGCTTGACCTTGAAATGAGACCAAGCGGGACACAGCATGTGTGCATTTTGTCTTGATGACTGACATGAACATATTCTGTGGTGAATTAGTAAGGTTGCCAGTAACGTGTGGATTACGCTATATTACAATTTAAAAAACACAATAGTCATTGTACACGTTGTAGTGGTGTCACTGAAAAATAGATAAATAAATTAAGTAGTGTTTACCATAAACAGTATGTTACATGTTGGGACCTGATAACAGTAATTAAAGTAATCAAATAATTGTTGTCATGATTCTACTATTCCATGCAATATTAGTTCTGTTTTGTGTTTCGCTTTGGGCAAACCAGGGTAATTATTTTAAAGGTCAGCTGGAGAGTAATCAAACCTTCCTCTAGAATGTTCATGCTGCAAATCCTCTGCAATGCCCCTGATATCTACCTCTGGTGCCGTGCTGGTGATTCAGGTCAATTAGAGGTGTGCTTGTGAATTTCGTTAGTGTTTGGATGGAAAGGAGAAAGCTGTCAGTCAAACGGCCAGACTGGCTTTGTATCTGAGGGGCTGCGAGGGGCTCTAAACCAGTATTTGTATGAATAAAAATGAAGGGATTTAGGAGCAGACTTGTCAAAAAAGCCCCTAGCCACAGTGGAAGGGGGTGATGGAAGAGGAGGGTCGAAAGGAGAGAATTGAAGATTTGAGAAGCAGAGGCTCAGTGACTTCTGCATAAAACAGGTACAACTGCATAAGAGAAGTGAACACGAGGGGAAGAAAATGTATGTCAGAATCAAAGGCTCTTTTATACCTGCCTGAGGTATAGTCCAGCAATGAAATATAGCATCAGAATTATTCAACAAGAGACAGATTTGTCTTACTGATGACAACCCTATACAAGAGAGACCTGTCAAAGTCAAGTAACTCAATATGCAGTTCAATGTTTTGCATGGTTTGGATACCAAGCACATGTTGTTTTTGGCACATTTTTATGTGGTACACAAAAGCAGTAATAACTTAAATCTTTGTTTCAATTTATCTTGGAGATGTTGGATTTATTACTGATATTAATTTACTATAAGTAGCTGGTTTTAAATTCCAATCTAGTGCTTGGCTTGAAACCCACATTATCATTATCACTGCAGGGGTTACTTATCGCTTTCCTGGTATACAGAATCCAACATTCAATGTTCAATTTAGGTGTCACTGTACACTTGCACTACTGTATGGTCAGGGAGAAAAACTAATATTAATCGATACAAAAGGCTCCATCACCATTACAAAGGATCTAATATCAATGGACATACCAAACTCAACTCCCTGTTTCCAATGGTTCGGGGGTCACAGCATTAACACAACTAAGGATTGTACAATCTAAGTAGCATGTTCTTATATATGCTGACATTTGTAACGTGGATTTCTCATTTTGCTCATCTCCACCCAGTGGCCATCTAAAGAATGTAAAGCCTTAACTGAAAGGCTTTCTGCTAAGTTTTTTTTATATATACAGTATATTATTATAGAAAGAAAGGTATGTGCCACTGTGCAACTTGGAATTTAACTGAGACAAATCTTTGTAGGGCAGAGAACAACACAATCCTTACACAAGTCAGTGCACAGATGCTGACTTGAGTCAATTACACGGGTTGAATAAGGTTAGGGACAGGGCATTATATAATCAGACACAATCCAAATCGGCCCATTTAATTTAGAGGAAAGCCTCCTGCTTCCCGGGACTTATTTGCCTTGTTGACCGAGCAAGAAGGAGCTGAAGCATCATGACACATGGTCCAGTGCTGCCCTCCTTCAACTGTGCTCCTATTGTTCAGTAGTCGGGGGAGGGGGGCATAACATTTTCCTGGAGTCGAAGGAAACTTTTTTTTTTTTTTTTTTTAGACTGCTTTCAGAAAAGAGAAGCAACACTTCCTTTCCCAGAACAATTTATCTCTCTGCTTGACAAGACTGCCTGCTATATTTACCCAACTAAAATTGCAGATGATATACTTCCAGCTGCACTACTCTGGAGCTCTGCGACACATGGTCCTGTCAATTACCTCAGCTACATCAGAGCAGGACTGCAGTAACAGCAAAACTATTGGCCGAACAGAGAGCGCAACAGAGAAAAATAGATGAAAACAAAAGTAGGAAAAGAGACCCACACACAGGGGCTGAGTAACCGTGTGGGGACTAATTGATATTTCCTTTGTTGGATGGCTTTTGTTGTTAGAGGAAAACAGCACACAAGAGTGAATGAAATTAATGTGCTTTCAGTAAGCGGACAGCTGGGCTGCTGCGGAGCCTTAAAGCAGCTCCACAACACAGCCCACCCACAATATGTCCTTACAAAACATTGCTGGTTCCAGAGACACAGCTAGAGAGATCTATTAGATTGTTATGCTGCCGAAAAACAGAACAAATTGATCAGTCCGTCAAGCACAGAATTCACTTTGTTCCTACTTTGGTGATATGAGCTCCATTTTGTCTCTCATCAGGGCATGGAAGTAACATCTGAGATGCAGGGTGCAGAGGGGATTAGGGCTTGAGGATGCAACCAAGCCTTTAAACATCCTTGACATGGACTCATTACTTCATGCAAATGCAATAAAAGAAATACTGGGAAAATACTTGAATTTGACATTCAACTTTCTCACCGGTAAATTACAATAACTGTGACAGGATTCTTTTCAAGGTTCGGTCATGGAGAAACACAGGTTTTGGTGATTTGAGGGCTGAAGCGAAAGGGTTACTGGGGGAGGAAAACGGGTGGATTCCTCCTCAGCCAGCAGCGCCTGTCCATCTTAGTGGCAGAGGCATTCCCTGGAGTAAGACAGCAGTGGTGGGGGCTCAGACTGTGCAACTCCATGTGTTGCATCTTTCCCACTGCATCCAACTTATACACTGTGGAGCAGGGCTGTGGGAGCTGACTGGACTGTCATTGCAAAGGCATGACAGCATACAGGATTGTCTTCGGAGCCAGCTTGGGCCTCTCAGGGGGAGAGGGGGTGTCAGACAAGCACCACTGCAACACACACTTTGACTCACAAGTGATCACTCAACACACTCAGTGATAAAGCGATTACATTGGAAAAGTCAGTGATCATTCTTGACCCTTCTTATTGTCAGGTTTGGCAATAAAAGCAATGTACAAAAAAACAGGAAGGAACACAAAGCTAATACTATTTTTTCAAATACAATTTAGGCCTTAAGGCTCATGTTATATTCCATCCATCCTTAATTATTTTAAAATAATAAAATTGTGCATTGTGTGCAAACACTGCATTTTCCTGTTATGACTTCTGAATATACTGGGGAATTTGCAAAACTCCTCCAGGCATTTGGCAAAAGGTATCAGGATATGAAAAGTAAACACAAGGAAGTGAACATATTAGTTACGCCGTTTAATGTGAAACCAGCTGATGTGCCTGACAACCTACAACACGAAATCATTGACAAGAATTGTCTCAGAACTCAGTACAGCAACCTTCCTTTGCACAAGACCAATGTGTATTCGTCTAGAGGACTGGTATTCTGCATTTTGTGGATTATCTTTATTAGGGATTCATTTCACCAATCGTCAATTAAATTGATTATTGTAAAAGTGCAATAGGACAGCTATGTCTCTCATGCTGGTCTTTTCTCTCTCATTTAATACCTTCCCCTACACCAATATTTGATTAGCTAGACAAAACATAAGCTTTAGCCAATCAACACTAAAGCTTTAGAGCCAGTGAGATGCACAGACGGGGGGAGAGTCTCCTTTAGAGTTGCTGGAGTTTTGAATGTAAGGCAGCAAGTATTTCCATTAAACCTTAAAACGATTACAGTCCTCTACACTAAAGATGCAAAAACATAACAATCGCTTGAGCTATTTCTATAATGACAAGTCTGTCCAGTTTCTCGGTTATACAGCCAACAAAATTGCCCAAATCATGAACGTTGTTGCTGTGATGTTAGCCTGAGGTGTTAACTATATATACACTAAGCATTAATTTAATTAAAAACAATGTATGCCACGTGTTACAGTGACCTATTTAAGCTTCTAGACTGCAAATGTAAAATTACTTCACATGTTTTATGAAATGTTATGCCAAGAATAAGGTTGAGTCTCTTACAGCTCTTTTGTATGTAATAGCAAACATCCACATTTTATTTTTATTTTTTTACATATCTCAGTCTCTCCCCATACTTGCCCATTTATAGATTTATAGAAATATTTTCTAAAATGTCAAAGTTTAATTTTGATGAAGTAAATGTATATCAGTTCCAAATATTGGTCATTGGCTGCATTAGCTACTAATAATCAGCATTGGTGTCGTGCCTGAAAATATTATAATAGGGCTGGACAAGTTAACACTATATTATCGCGATAAATCACAGGGAATTATGCGATTAAAATGTTTAACTGTTGCCAAGCACTTAATAGAATATAATTTAGGTTGAATCCAACACAAAATGTTACATTTCTGTTCAGGACAACCTGTGAACAGTTCTTATTAACTACTACAAAGACTGATTGACACAAACCTAGAAAACAATCGTTGAGCAGCATCATCACTGCCATTGGAAACTTCATTAGTAGATAGATAACATTTACACTCTTTTTTTTCTCAAAATAACTATATTTTAATAATTAACTAAATAAATGGGTACCCTTGGTCTTAAAATATTTTCTGTAGAGGATCTGGAGAATGTATCCAATGTTACAAGATAATATTGACAACTCTGAAAGGCCAAGACATTTTTCAGTCTTCTCAGAGGAAATCTATTGAGCTCACCTGATTAAATATACCCTTACTCAGCAGACAGTAAAGAAAATAGTAGTGCTGAATCCCCGAAGTGTGTTCATGTAATGTGTTAAAACAAGAACAATGTAAAGAAAAGCTGTACTATCTATGATGAGCACTGTCAATATTAGACTTAACTATTGAACAATGTATTTAAGGAAAATTCAAGATGCTTTCACATCTAACCTATTTGGAGCAGTTCAAGCTTACTAAAAGCTTGTTCCATTGAAACTGGTAACAATTCCATGATGTAACACCCAAACTACCTCACCCCAATGCCACATACCTTTAATGCTGTTGAGTATTTCCTTGAGGTGGCCAAAGCTGTTGAGTAATGGGTCCTGTTCTTCATCCTTTGCACAAAAAAAACATGGTAGGTTTATTAAGATGTCATTTTTGATACACAGTATCTGACTGTAGTTTCATACACATTTGCCAATTTGCCCACTGTGGGACAATAAATTATTATCTTATCTTATCATACATTTTAGAAAACAGTGTTAATAAAGGCTACTGATGCACATGTCAAATTTAAAAACACTACAAAAAACGGTTGCACATTGAGCGGGAACCATTTAATGTCATCCTGATCTCTCTACCTCTTCCAAAGAAAAACTGAGAAGAGATACAATACATCTTTATGCCAATATACATCCTTGTAACTGTAACTCTTTCTCAGGGACTACATTTAAAGAATCAGGCCAGGTTGATTGATCATATTTCCTTCACAATAATCCATGATGGCCAGCCCGTTTCATAACACACTGGCTTTGATATTTGATCTAACATTACTACAAAAATTCCAGTTTGCTACCAAATTTCTAGCTAAGACACTTTGATGGGAACATTAGGAAGCAATAGTCAGATGGTGTCATAGAAATAATTTGACAATGTTATTTAGAGAATAATCAAAGCACATAAACAGCCCATTCAGGTCCACGAATGATATTTAAATCCTGGAATGCTAGATGCTGGAAAACGCTGATTTCTCAATTTTCTAGACATAGCTGCAGCTTTTGATTCAATGGATGGTGGCATGGTTAGACCCAATACTACAGATCTCAGTCATGGTTTTGTAAAGTTTGTACAGCCTTGCAGTGGTCTTTCGTATCTCTTATATCACAATAACACATCTCAATACCACATGGAACACCATATTGAATTATACTGAGAAGTGTGTCTATTTTGTCTCCTCTACTTAAATATATAAGGCTTTTTCCAAAGTCCCTGCCCTACACATGCACATTTCTCCTTTAATTTGAACAGAAACATTTTTCAATCGACAATGTAATGAATATCAGTATCCAAAGTAAGCAACCGCCATCAAGTGTAAACTGAGGGGAAAAGATAGAGAGGACCTTATTCCTTTAATGATGGCTGACAGTATAAAAAATAAGGATACAGTGCATACATAAAGATAGATTTTGCTGTCACTCATTTAACACTTGTGTACCACAACAGTGCAGCAGTTTGTGGCAATTAAATTATTGGACAATTCTTCCTAATACAGGAGTCAGAGAACTGAATATACAGTTAAATGTGAGCAACTACAGAATATGATGAACTGTGCTGCATTAAAAAAATAATGCATAAGTGTGCCTGTCTGCATTGAGGGGACTGGGCGTCCCACTGCCTGTGAAAGTCACACTGACAGGCCACTGGTGGGACAATAGGATACATTCTTTCAATTTAATGGGTCAGACACTACTTGTTCTTCTATATTCACTGGTTGACTGGTTAACCAAGAAAAGAGCTGCTCTCTCTTCTTGTAAACAAAATCACATTTTCAGATTGTTTTTGTATAGACATTAATGCCTACACTGCTGATTGAGGCATCTATCATATTAATTTTTTTAGAATTGTATACGTCCTCTGACACAATAGACAAAATAAACAATAACATTTAAAGACAACAGCTGTAATGTGTGAACACAGAAAACCCCACAATCAACTTGTGTGTGAACTCATGTCAGAGGAACGCTGGAACTCCACTCTGAAATTTCATTAACGTTTAATCTTGATAATAGAAATGTGGTCAGTGTGTCCGTCTTTTCACTGGCTAACTTGTGACAACACCGTCATTATGGATTGCACCTGACAATATACAACAATTGACAATCTTAAACTCAGCTGTACATCGGTTTGATTGTTTTGAAGAAAAAGAATGGTTTAAAGGTTAGTTCATCATTATTTTTTCATGAAAACACATCAACCATCATTGTCAATGTGTAAAATGTAACCAAATGGAATTCTGTAAAACTATTTAAGAATATGGTGATGTCATCAGTGTGCGCCTGAACACAGTATAGAAGACACTGACTCTTTTAGGTTCAGTTCCAAAATTTGGACCATACTCTTAGCCGGCAGGTACTGAAAGAACAACTGGCTAATAGCTTGGTTTTGATTCAAGTTACTTGATTTGGGAAAACCTGTGGATCATTTATTCCCCTCCCCTGTGTGTTTATTTTTATGACACAAAGTCACTACTGTAAATCGTGTCTGTACATCTAACTTGTATAAAGCATTATTCAAAAGAAATGTCAGTCTGAAATAAAAGCACCATGTGAGTATACAAAGCTCTTACTTTTTAGATTTGTTATAAATTGTGAGGTGGTCCAAAGGACAGCTTAAAAAAGGCTTTTACATTATTAAGGAAATAATTCACTGAAAATATAATTCAGTAAGATATTAGCTTTTGAATACTAGAATCCTGGTCAAAATGTTTCTGCAGGACCCAAAATATCTTAAGAAGTTGGATAAATGTCCAAGGCACAAAAACAAGGAAAAACTTGCTTACAATTAAAATAATACAAACACAGTCATTGGCATTTCTCAAGATATTTTCTGAATTGTGTACATTCAGGGGTGCCAAGCATTTTGACCAGAATTGTACATTCAGTCTCTTTTATACATGCAAAAATAAGGAATAAATCAGCAATTATTGTGGAATATAAATGTATGTGACTCTCACTGGTAAAATATCCTTTCAAAACACAACATTGTCAGAACAGGAGTAATACTGACCCTTGGATGACTTATCATAAGACTTATCATCATTCTGACATTATTGGACGTGACAAAGAAATACCGGCTAGCTCTAACTTAGCCACTTGTTAAGAATTCATATCTTTTGTTAAAACAAAGTAACTTTAATTGTGATGTTTAACCTACCAAAGGAGTATGAGTATTCCATCTGGAGTTCCTCTTGATTGCTCCAATGACGGTACTAATTTCTCCCTGGATAATGTAGATATTCTTGTCCACCATGCTGCTATCTGAGAAAAAGCAAAAACAGGGAAGGTCAGTTTTCACAGAAATTCAAGGCAGGTATGGAAATTAACAACATATAAAACTTGTCCAGTTGCCTACTTAGAATATTAACAAATTCTTCTTATAATTCTTCTATGGTGTTATTTAATATATTTACTTATTGCATAATCATCATGTTAAGACACATGGTTCACAGCTGTCATTTCCTGATGAACTGCTTACATGTTAATTTATATAATAATCTGTCACAACATGAGACCTGAATTACTTACAATGCATCTTAGTGCTGGGCACGTTAAAGTGTTATCACGTTAACTGCTGTTTTTATTTATAAAGTCTGTCTCTCACTGGCTCCGAGTACACATACAGACAGACCATGGGTCACAGGAGGGGCAGGATGTCAATCAGTATTGGTTGATTGATTAGTCCCTCACACGTCTCTGCCAATGAGAACATTTGGGGGGCACGCCTAAGACTGCTGCAGCGCTCCCATGAACAGGAGAAGACTCAAAGTGGAGCGCATTTCTCCATAAAGTGGGAGGAATGGATAAATGCAGTTAATGTTGTCATGGTGTAACTACTCAACCTGCATCACCGTAAGTGTTATTTTTCTTTTGTTGACTGAGATTCGCAGTCAGGACATCCAGAACAAACATGGACTTCACAGACTAAAATTCTCCTGCAAGCCAAATGACCCATTGGTTGAAAACCAATGATCTAACAGGGACACTTACTACTGAACAAAGACTGTTTATGCTGCTCCCTGATATGGTACCTGTTCAGGACACCATATATAAATGTTAACTTGCTGATGCCGCTCAGTATATGGTTGTTTTATATTTCTTTTGATTACATTAATTAATTTTTAAGTTGATTGAGATTTAGAAATGATACCGCACTTTTGTTCATACTACTTACGTACTTTTAAAATAGAAGTGGTCAATACATTACTTTAATAATAACTTTACTGAATTTATTAAAGAATTTTGCGCATAGCAATGCAATTAATCGCAATTTATCACAGGAAATGATCATAATAATCATTGCCCAGCACTCTTTTTTTTTTTTATGTGTGACTTTGTTCTTAGCTGTCCCAGTGGCCACTAGTCAGCGTACTGAAGAAGGGATCAACTTGCTAAAGCATTTCACTGTCGTTCCTCGAACATGACTTTTTCAGAAGCATACATTTTTCACATTATTTGCCTGGACTATTGCGGCCACCAGAGTATAGATAAATACAGGAGGATTAGAAGAATGTTCACACTTTAAAAATAACATCAGAGATCTAAGTTTTGCAGCTTTCCCTCATTGTAGAGCTTCTTGCGTCACTCTTTGCCCTCCTGTTTTAGTCACTCTCTCCAAAACTTCCTTTAAGTTTGAACCGTCCTCAGTAGGTGGACAAAATGTATTATCAATAGACGTTTCCTATATGCATTGCAGAAAAAGGGCATACAGTTCTCCTCAGGTAGGTTCACAAAGATACTGCCTTACTGGATCAAATTGTTTGGGGAAACAGTTTTTCATAATCTGGGATAGCTCGCAGTCTTGGCTGTTGGACAGATTTGCTCCCCTGATGGAAAACAAATTCTCTGAAAACAGAATATTGTCTTATATCAGAGCAAATATGGGTTCCACTAGAGAAATCTGATCCGCATTTTTTCCAATCATTAGGTTTAGGCCTTAATGTATTATGATGCTAGAGAAAAAGTGCTACTCTATATATCTATGCGTGGAGCATCAGTAGCACATAGCTCAACTAAGTATAGCACATTCACTTGGAATGATGATCATTTGACAGATCAGACACTCAACGCTTAGTGTGTGTATTTGTTATTGTTCTGAGTCATTCCAATGTTTTCTGTGGACCCCTTGTAAACTGCAGAGCATCTTTGGTGTAATAGTTCCCATTAGAGTTTAAGACTGTCATTGAACTCAGCACACCTCATGTAGATAGCATAGTCATTTCATGTACACTTTAATAACCTGTGGCATTTAGGGCAGACATATATGATGTACGTTAATATAAAGATCGCCTTGGTTTTACGACTTAATATTTAATCTTTCAAACATAAATCATGATTACCATTGTTATTTTTTGAAAGAAAAAAAGTATAACATGGGGTATAGAAGTAGCAAATTTGTGCAATTGGTCTTAAAATAAACAGTGACCCAGTGTTTTTTATGGTAACAACAATGGCCGCACACAGGAATTCATTGCAAATGATAAACTATATTTTATATATAATGAATAGAGTATTAAAACTCAAAATGCAGCATAAAATATCAATATAAAATTAAGTCACTATGCTTGTAGTAAAACTTAAACACTTCCACCTTCAAAAGAATATAGAGCCTAAGAACCAAACAGTAAATTTCCATCTCCACCTTGATAATGCCCAAAACCAACAAAGATCAACAGAATCAAAATGACATGCTGTTCATATTTGACAAGCAGTGTACCTTAGAATGGCTGGATTAACCTTTTACCTTGTGTCCTCAAAGACATGCCAAATAATGCTCTGATTTTACAGGAACACTTATGAGCATAGAGATCAGGTGACTGGGGCCACATTCTTTCAAATTCATGACAAGCAACCTATTCAAAATGAAAAGGAGGATCAACATATGATAGGCAAGAGGACTTGGTTTATGGACAGAGTGACAGGATTAAAGCTGATGAGATGGTCAGATAAATGGGGATGTGCAGATTAAGTTTATAAATCACCAATCCCTATCTGAATCAGTGATATTGAATCCCAACCTGATGTTATATGCAACACAATTCAACTACTCAGTGTACACAGTAGATTCAGTCGTCAGTGTACACAGTAGATTCAGTCTTCAAGCAGACATAGAAGAGGGGTGAAGGGTCAATAGAAGATTGAGCCCACAGCTCAGGAGTGGAGCGTGGTCAGTAAGTATTAGTCTGTTATTCATTTCACAGGCCCTGCTATTCAATATATATATATATATATATAAGAGTAGGTATCCAGATTGTAATGTTTATTGCTGATTATTTAGGAAGGGGATGTTCTTTATACACCTGCTATGATCAAAGCATTCCTTGTGATGCTTCTGAATCCCTGATTGTTGTGTAAGTTCAGGACTTCCTCCCTCCTTATTGGATAGTGACAGCTGGTACTTCATGTTGATTCAAGTAAAGAACCTATCATATAACACCAACTTGTCACTATAACACAAATACTTATGTTGAAAATGCACAAACAGCCAGCCAAAGCCAATACTTCTGTAGTTCCCATCGTCACGATGAAATTAAAACCGAGTTAAATATGTGCAACAGTAATAAATACTTCATACACTAAAAGCAAGTGACAGGTGAGCTAGGAAGGTGCTAGCTGGCTAACAACAGTAAGGAGTGTCTACTAAAAGGTAGAGCTATCAGACTAGCTGTGGAGAACGTTAAGGGATTGTGCGGCTACTGAGAGACAAAAACACGAGGACAGATCACGACTAATTCATTAAACTGTGACCGGACTGAATTGTTCACACAGTTGTGGCATAAACAACCAACTTACCTGCAGAGAAACCTGACAGCCTACTGCCTAGCTTAGCTCAACCAGCTAACGTGCCAACTTCCTAACCGTTACAAAATGCGCCTTCAGCGCTCGTTCTCTCTGGAAACAATCATTTCATTTACTGGATAAGCAAAGACGTATATTAACACACACGCGCGTTTGGTTTTACAAAAAAATATGTTTTACCTGCGTGTGGCTGCTGTGTCAAAGACGGAGTCCTGCTGTAGCTAATTAAAGGCTAGCTCGGCAAGCTAGCAAGCTAGTCGGCCAAGAGTGAATGAAGACGACCAAAGTTCAGCTCTCTACGACAAACAGACAGACTAGCATTTTCAGACATTACACTTCTTGATAACCTGATATTTCAAAAAACGCTTAATCGTTCTCTCTTCAAAAATAAGCCCCATAAGTGACTAAATTCAGCACCTTCCTGCGGCTGTCAATCTGGTCTAGGTAAACACACTGACGTGGAAAAAGTCTGCAGTCTCAACCTAACGTGATGGCCAAGTTTTGATTGACAGGCTACTAACGCACCCACTTTCGTCACAATACAAGGTCCAAACTTCACGCCAATATCAGGGGGATTTAAGTTCATGCTAATTTAGCGATTTAAATATTTTTTTAAATCGTAGTAATCTGGAATGGTGCATGTCCAGAAGGAGATGCAGTGTAAATGATACGTTTGCTGAAACTATTTACTGATCAACAGAAATGCGCTGAAGCAGCTATGTGTTTTGAGATTAAGCTGGCTAAAATTGGTTGAAGTATGCAAAAATATGTTTAACCTGTTATCACGGCGACATTACAGCACGCTTTTGTTTCTAAATACAATGCAGTATTCCTGCTGCTCCCATTCATCTCAATGCAAAAGGAAAATGTACACTCTGTGGGCGGGACAAAGGAAGCGGTAGTGGAGTAAAGGTTGGTTGCGCAGGTTGATGACGAGGGATTTTTCTGTATTTCCATTGGAGGAAACAACCCCTCACTGGTAACAGTACAATACAGTGCAACATGCTGTTTATGTGCAGGCCTTATTAAAGGATAAGAATGACTGTCTTTGGCCAAAGATTGTTGTGGGACACAAGAATTTTCTGCGGTCTATAGCTGTGCTATAGTATAGTGGAAGGTGGTGAAACAGCTTGTTCATGGAAAAAACAGTATGTTCAGTTCGGAATTAATTGTTGTAATGTGTGATGATCAAATTAATTTAGTCATACTACAGGCTACTTTTGAAAATTTGAGTGTGAAAATGTAATAACATAACTTGTTTGACCTTTGAGCATAGAAGTTTATTATTGCCTTACTGGGAATAGGCCAACATATGCAATGAGTGGATAATGAATTTGCATCTACATTTGTTGGGGTGTTTATTGATGAATTCATGACTTGATTGGCGTCAGTTTGGGGAAATTCAAACAATGACTGGTTGGTCAGATTCTGAGTGTACCATTTGCAGCCTCAGTAAAACTCCAGATTCATCAGACTAGACAGCATTTTTCAGTCTTCAACTGTCCAGCGGCCATGAAACCTCACATTTCTGCTGGTGACTGATGGGAGTGGAACCTGAAATGGTCCTCTGCTGTTGTAGACCATTCACCTCAAGGTTGGACACACCACAGTTGCAAAGTACAGTTACCTCATCAAGTCTCTGCTGTAAGGTGCGAGCATCCTCCTTGACTCTTTTTCCTGATATCCATTGACTTCAGGTTGATGACCTTTGACCCCCACTCTGTAGACACTGTTAGCAGTCTTGGTCTGGCATTCACAGGGCGCTGATGTTGTGTTTCCACAGTCCGTTGTAAGCAGAGTCCTTGCTGTTTCACTAATGTACTGTTTGCCACAGCTGTCACATACTCAGCTGTGGTTGAAAGCTCTAAACTAATAAATTGACCATGAGTTCAGATTATTTCATAAAATTACTATTGCCAAGGTCAAAACTGAAGTTCCACCTCATCAGTATGGATGAATGATAAGAATGTATGAGTTTTAAATATATCTAGTGCTAATCTTTCTTCATTCCGCTAAAAGTTTTATTTGTCTATATATTCTTATATTCATATTCATATCCTCCTGATCCTACTGCTCTATAAAATATGTACAACTCCTCATTGCTTCTGACTTTATAATACAGTCTGTGTACCTTTGTCAGTTTGTATCCAATAGCCAAAGTGATTATGCATTTGCTAGCTTTCCGGCTGACCCCCTAATCGTGCTTTATGGTACAGGCCCCTGTATGACAAGTTTGATACAATGCCAAATATAACTCATCGCTTAATAAGAACAATCAGGCAGTACTAGATTCAATAAAAGATAATAAACAAATTGCAAGCAAAGCACGTCAAAAATGTATCTATGTGCCTGAATTGCATATTGGGCACTTAACATTCACATGCTTTTCACTGAATACAATCTTCTGTTCTTCTGCTCAAACAGAGGATTATTAAATATATATGCTTTTGGAGCCCCTCATCTATTAATAATCTAAGTTTGCTTAATAGACATTGGAGTGCTGCAAGTTTTGTCTTGGTCAAGCTTCTTTATCAATGTGTTCAGACAGTGAATCCCCTGTAATGTATTTTTACTGAGTGATTTTAGAGAAAACACTGCGCCTATTTATTAAGGGGCCTAAACCCAAATGTTGTCCTCAGTCTTATTTTGGGATACCTGAGGACAAAACTTTTTCCCTCCCACAAACAACAAACATGCTTTATCACCTGTGGGATTTGCAGTTGCAACATTTTATTTGTAAATATGCACCCATCACCCGCCACAGCAACAATGTTATCTACACCACTGAGGCATCAACAACTTTGTTCTTTAGACATTTGTCATGCACACACTGTGCATGGTATAAACTATCTGTCAAATTTAGCTATCACTGCTTAAAGACCCAGGTTTACCCATCAGCTCATTTGCAACTTTCTAAGAAGTCATTGCTAACGATTATGACTTTGTGTCACATATTCACATTTCAGATCACTATCTTGTCCCTGTTCAACTGCACATGAAAAAAAACGATTTTTATTGATTACATTTCCTTTCAAAAATGGAAATATTTGTGTAACCTAGTGTCTTGGAGGCAAGTCTGTCCATTATTAAATACAGGCATGAGAATAAGAGCGGTACAGTTTCATTAATTTTGACCTTTATCCAAAATGTTTAAAATCACACACACACCAGAATTACACACTGCCATATCAAGTGCCAGGTAAGACTGACACGCCTCAATTTGCCTTGAGCATAGTTGTCTGGGAAATAAGACATTAGCATTTTGGCTTGAACAAGCACACAAATAAAAGTCCAAAAATGCAATATCTAGTGTACTTTGTTCTGTGGAATACAAAAAAACAAAAATGAGCATACCAGTTTTCATCATTGGTTATGCTCAGATTTGAAAGCTGTGGAAGGGAACAAATGAAGCTTGTGTATCAATCCTGTAGATCGTTGAAATTACATTGTGAATGAAACATAAGGCTCTATCGAATTAATTGGATCAAAGATTCTACAAGTTTATGTTCTGGCCAACATTTGTTATTATTTAACCTTAAAAAAGATCTAAAGGTAAAGGAACTGTTATCTTTCAAGCTGTTGACTGATTTAAGTCAACCTGTTTTCCCCCACTTTCAAATCTAAACAAGGCTAATTGTTGCTCCAGCCAGCACCAGATCGGATGTAGAATGCTCAGCATAACACAACATAAAACAAAAGCTAAAGAACGGCAAGTTAATCAGCACTGCGAAGCAGAGTGAGCACCAGGTGTTACTGAAAAACAAATATACCTGCATTTTTGTTTGCCCATTTTCATGCTGGTGGTCAATTATCCAAGCCACTGCTTTCCAGCATCACCAGCAAAGGTAAATGACCAACGCTGCCATTGACTAAAATCACATCTCAAACCCCAAAGCTGTCTTAAGAATGTGTTTACGCTGTTCAAATAACTGTAAGATACAAAATAGACCTAGGTTTTGAGAGGTGCAGGCACAGCGCAAGAAATCCCTGTTATTGTCAATGCCTCACACAGGGTAGTGCGGACGATGATCAGTGTAGAACCTTTTTTTTATTTTTTAAGGGGGCATCATTGTCCACAAGAACCAATGACAGCAAATCACTCCTACGTGGTATCCAATCAGTAACTCGTTTGGAAGTCTTTCATAAACCTGAGGTATACTTGTAATAACGTGCAATCTATTTTAGATTTAAAATCTGAATATTGATTAAAATGTTTGCCTCACTATGACTGTAAGACTCATTGTAGCACACACAATTAAAACGAATTGTGTGTGCTAAACTAAGCTTCAATGCTCAGTTGAAAACAGGTGTAGGTTGAACCAGGCTGACCACATTGTTGTCTAAAATAGCTTCAGTTTTACTGTATGATGAGTTCCACCAATATGGTTTACTGTGGTGCTGGTAACTTTAATCTGACGCCACCAAAAGCTTTCATCCAATCCTACCTTTGGTTGTTTTTGTTTAAAACTATGGCTCACAAAGTTTTGCTTGCTTTATATTCAGTTCATGTGGTGACTGACTAAAGCAAGTTTCCCTTCTGGGCTCACCATAGCTGTTTGGATTGCCGTTGAGACCATTCTGTACTACAAACCTGTGCACACCTGTTGACACGACACAGCTTGGCCTGCTGCCTGTCGAGAGACTTTCTCGCTGCTGCAAATAAATTAGTATGTTACACAAGTGTCTGTTACTGTTATCTTAATTTAAATATGTCTATTTGTCTGATCTATTATGCAACATATGGTTTTATTTTGGCTTGTTACTGGTATATGTGTTCGTCCTGCACTTCTGCGACCTGAAAGCAGTGCAACATCATTTTCTCAACCTATACTGTATGCTAAAACAGCCTGGCACTGATAATTGGATGGATTTGTATGATCTAAATTCATCAAAGAGGTGAGGATGCTGATCCCTGTTAACTCCACTGTGGTTGGAGTGGTTTACCACACGCAATGGACGATGGAGCTAATCACCCTAATCATACTAACCCTAACCCCAACCCAGCGAGTAGCCATGTGAAGTGAGAGCAGCCCCAGACTGCAGTGATTCAAATTCTGTGCGGTAAAATCAAATCAAATTTGATATGGCCCATATTTGTATAGCCCATATTTACAAATCCCAATTTACCACATGGGGCTTGCCATTGCTTTTTGTATCCAAAGACGAACTAAGCCTGAAGAACAATAATGAAATAGTTAGCAGCATAAGTACGTGCATTGTTCATTAGTGAGATTCCCGACAATATGTATGTTCAGCTATGTTCATAACTGATGACAGACTGGATCCTCCTGGGCTGGGATGATACCAGACTCAATGCTCTGCCATTCTTCACAGATTACTATGTTCAGGTGCTCGCTGCTTCTACTTTAAAAATACCTTTTCACTTGTTAAGGCTTAAAAAAACGTTCCCTGCTTGGACTTAAACTAAGGACAGTTTGGCAAGGACATTAACTCCACGTCATTTTATTTATATAAGTCCCTGGTGTGACTGATGTTTGGTATTATTGTAATGCGTTGTCCATTAATCAGATAACTGTAAATTAGCCTCCTTTCCTTTTTGATGTGGTTTTCATTGTTGCCAAGGTCATACTTGTGAGCTTGTGCTTATTCAATCCGACTAAGGGGTCTGACTCCCCCCCCCCCTGAAACTGGTTATGCCCAATCAAAACATTTTATCCACACTGGGGTGGGTCAGATTCGATAATGACAGGGAGCACTGCTGAAGTGTTTTTCTAACAACCACAATGGCTGCTGCTGATGTCGAGAGGTCTGTTGAATCTTTTATGGTGAAGTTATTTAACAAACTGTAGGTATATAACAAACAACTGCCACACACTGTTGCCTGTTTACATTTCATATTTGTCATTCTATATGTCCTGGATCTTCTCTGCAACTTCTGATTACGTCCCCTTTGAAAATCAAAGGCTCCAGAACCATTCGCACATGTGAATTGGTCAAGTGAAGCCAGGATATAAAAAGCCATCAAACTGACAATGAAAACAAAGGACGGTGCTGGCTACTGTAGTAGTTTGTCTCACATAATCTTCAGCAGACATTAAATGTGCTTTTAGTGTAATTTAGTGTCAATTCCGTTTCAGTTATATATCATTAAATCATGAAATACATTATCTCAAGTCACTATACAATGAGGTTGAAACCAATAGAAAAAAAACAGCAGATCCCACAATGACCACGCACATGCAGAGGTGTTTATTCTCAACTGGTTTTCTACAGAAAAAGTCACACTGTTGATGAATGAAAGACCCAATAAGACTAATCATTATTTCGACAGCGAGGTGTTCTCTGCCACCACCTGTGCTGTGTTTTAATGCAGCAGTAGATCCTGTGCATATTTTTCTGCGTCTGCAGTCAGACAAGAGATTGAATATGAAGCATTGTTGTATGGGTATCTCATGAACACTACCTGCTGGCCAACAGACGCTTCCCATCTGTTGTGGTGCAATGATAAAACCTTCAATATCCAACACACAGTCGCTTATGCATGTAAAATATAGCAAAATATACCTGGACTATAAATGTTTTCTTTGGGCTGTGCTTACAGGTGTACAGCAGAAGGGAAGTGCGGCCCGTTATGCGGCCTGGGTAGACAGCTGCACTGATTGAAGCCCTTTGAGTAGACACGCCATCAACCCTGAACATACTCCAGGACAGATGCCGATGAGGACAGCTGTGGACTTGCCTGGGGATGTGCACAGGCTTCTATGCACACTATAGGGGTATCAGGCTCCATACGTGACCAATGGAAAACTTGCTTGTGACTTGGCAGCAGGAAGAAGACTTCCTTTATTTGTTGTATTTGGCTGAGCGACACAAACGTTTTTTGGTTATTTATTATTTATTTATTATTTATTTTTCGTCAATCAATAAATAAACCAATGAAAACTTAGTGTTTAAGGGAGGTGGATTGCAGTGTACACACACGATACAAAACAGTAGATGTCCAGTTCACTTGCTGGTGGTCAGCTCTCGTGGTCTCAGACCTTGGGCCATGCCGATGGATTCATACCGCCACTTGATTTTCAACCTCAACTTCAGCTTCAACTGCTTTCAGTGTCGATGTGCCGCTACAAATCTTCAACAGCATGCACATGGCCGTTTTATACATTTTAAGGCAACCAGCAGCAGTACGATTGAAGCAGGAGGCCTCAGGCAGAGATGAATTGTGAAGCAAGCAGGCGTTTTAGTACCCATAATTAAGATGCAATAAAGCACAAAAATTCTGGGGACCACGTGTTGCATGTGGTCCTGACAGCAGCATCTTCTCATGCTAACTGCCTTTCTTGCCTTTATGCATACATATAAACCAGATTGTGGACTTATTAACAAGAACATGTTTCTATACAGTATACATTGATAATATTATCTAAAACAGGGGTGTCCAAACTTTTTGGCTGAAGTGCCAAAACAGTGATTAAGAATGAACCGAGGGACCGATGTTTACCAGGGGCGGGGGTCTTAGACTTTGAAGTCTGTCTTGTCTCTGTTGATTGCCTGAATTTTCCTAATCTAGTTCTTGTCACCTCCTGAAATGAAATTGAATGTCATCCCGAACATACCATCGAGGAGACACCATGACAGCAAAATGTAAGCAAGCTTCCAAGGTCACCTGTGCATGGACCAGTATAAGCCATCTCTCAGTTAAACACTTCAGCAGAGATCACACAACTAAATAACTGAACCCCCCAAATGCTGTGGCAGCTATTAGCAATGCATACATTAATAGAAACATGGCAAACAATTAGTAAAATACATTCAAGCCCTGTGTTTGTGCAATTATTTCTCACCCCATTATAGTATTCATAAATTAGCAGAGGGCAAATCTATGCAGTATGATTCTACATCGAAATGTTGTCAACTTCTAGTGATTTTAGTAAGAAAAGCATTTCAAAAAATATAACTGCAGAACTTCAACATGCAGCTACAGTTTGTTAAAAGAAAGCTATATAATATATATATTTTTTTATTTAGCTTGAATTTCAACATTAAATAAATCTTACTACGGTAATTAAGTGTTGCATATAAAGTGCCCGAAATCAAATGCCAACAACTACATTACAGGTAAAATGATGAAGAGCTGCACCATGGAGGCGGCAGAGAGAAAAGACGGGGAGAGCGCGTGCACGCGCGCGCACACACGCGCGCAAACACACACACACA
This sequence comes from Colistium nudipinnis, assembly GCA_016785305.1. NCBI lineage: Eukaryota > Metazoa > Chordata > Actinopteri > Pleuronectiformes > Rhombosoleidae > Colistium > Colistium nudipinnis. The sequence goes on along the minus strand of JAFBJU010000111.1, from coordinate 1,116,772 downwards.
AAAAGACACAGAGATTGAGTAAGGGGCTGTCCTTTCTACAGTGGACCTGCCACACACAATATTTCGCCCCCTCTCCATCCCTCCTCCCTCCCGCTCTCCCTCCCTCCCTCTCTCGCTATACTCTGCGGGAGGATCAAACCTCACTCTTCCACAGCCTTCATGTCTGACAACACACGGGGAGGAAGAAAAAAGAAGCCAGAAGGAAACTGACTGACATTGACTGACTGACGCCTTTTTTATGACTCTCTGAAGCACCGGGGAACTTTTTGTCCATGTCACTAGTAAACCTGAGGCCAGGACAGCCATCAGCCTGCAGCAACGCTCTCTGCCGCTTCCACGGATTAATTTAACCAGAGCGGGATTCCAAGTAAGTGCTAATAATTGCACTTTTTTCTTTCACTTCACCCTCCTCTCACTTCTTCTCTGTCCTCTCTCTCACTTTTGTTTTTGCGCATGTTAGTTTAAGTTGACAAAACCCTGTCGAGATGCAAAGGAGGGGCTTCACACTCTCTAAAAGCAGACTTACCCCTTTCCACGACCGCAGTCGAAATCTGCATGTCCACGATAAAGTACTAGAATTTGGCTTTAAGGGGTCCGAGTGTGGCCATGAATGGCGGAACAATAAAAAATAAGCGAAATGCAGGAGTTACAAATATTTTCGAGTGAGTTCCTCTCCACGAACAACGGAAAATGATGCTACTGATACGACACAGCACACTAAACATTTGCCCACGCTTTTAAAAGTATTAAATTAACCAGATAATAATATTCAGATAATAATAATAATAATAATAATAATAATAATAATAATAATAATAATAATAATAATAATAATAATAATAAAAAAAAATAATAATAATAACCACTGTGACGCAAAACATCCTGACACTCAGTTAGAGGGGAAATACTGAGAGAAAGTCTTGTTCCAAATTGTATACTTTTATCCGCGTGCGTGGCCTGTCGGTAGATAAAGGTAGAGGCCAGTTTACCAACTGCGTGTTACTAACTAAATAATCTCCCCCTGTAGCATTAAACTGAATTATAGTGTTTACAGCTTAGCAGCCCCCCCCCCCCCCCCCAAAAAAAATGATGGGACTTGGCAGAAACGGACGTTGTGAAAATATCTGGCGGGTCAAAAATGTTTTGGGATGTGGAGGAAATTGATAGGTGGCAGGTGGCTGCCGCGGCCACAGGGGACCGCAGACAGAAAAACAGAACTGTACGACCTCTTTTCTATCACCACGCACACACACACACCAACACACATCATAAGATATTTGCAACTGAAATAGAAATAGGATGGCCTAATAATTCAGCTTAATTCGGAATTATTATTATTATTATTATTATTATTATTATTATTATTATTATTATTATTGCTATATCCTTAACTTCTATGGATGTATTGATTTTTTACATAGCCTAAATACTTTACTGAGGTCAATATAATATATCAATATAAAATGTTTTACCGGCCCGTTGCTAGATTGGAGCATATTTTTATTACATCAGGAGCCCTGTTTGACTTAATTTAAGAAATAAACACACAAATAAAAATGCTGTCTTTATGGAAAATGATCGTAAATGTTGTTATATGTTAGTTATATGCATTGCAACGTTTAAATGTCGTATTTTAGATTTTAAAGTTTAAGCTACATGTGATTAATTTAATTAAATTTTCTTTAAATAAACTATATTTAAATGATACAATAAAAAAACAAAGACAAGGCAAATTTAATTTCCACAATCAGCATTGTAGATGTCCTCCAGCAGGCCCTCAGGATGTCACCTCTTTTGCATCTGATGCCAGGTCGGGACATATGAAAATGAGGTTTGTTTGATCGAAGAGAACGTTTGGCTAGGGTGAAACATGAACTCACATTTTAGTGGACATCCCCTGTTTGTTTTTTGTGTTCTTTTTTTTTTAATAGAGGCGTGTGGAGGCCACGGCCTGCTGCATCCTACACAGAAGCAGGGCTTAGAAGCCTCCCTTTTCAAATATAGGATGCACTTGAACTGGAAGAATCCAATACACGTGAACTTATTCTGTAGAAAATATAATTTAAGAACAGAATAACAAAGCGATAAAAAAAAAATAATAATCTGACCGGGATAATCAGGAAAATACATTCTACACGAAAGGCAGATGTGATGGGCTTTTGCATTTGAACATATAAAGATAACTAATATCTAACTAATTGAAAACCTTTTACTGCGATACGACGTACTCGAATTAACATTACTATAATATCGGGACATGACTGTTAATCAGATAAAAGGAGATTGATATTCATCATGGAATCTGTTCTTCACTATGTTTTTTTATGGCTGGAGTTCCCTTGTTTCAGTCCTCCAATTTAAACCGTTTCCCGTGAATCAGATTTGTGGTATTACACGCGCGGCCTGAGTCGGATGAGTGAAATATATTTTTGATGAAGCATGATAAATTCTTGATGTGAAGAGGATGCGTGTTAATCACTGCTGCGGGCTCCAGCCAATTACCTCCCCCGCTGCCCATGGCGCGCGGAGGCGCTGGCTCTGCAGCGGGTGCGCCTCGGCCGGCCTCAGCCGCGAGTCCTCAATCATATGCAAATGGCTGTTATAGGAGGGCAGAAATTAACATCTACAAACATTGGGCCGAAATTCCATCTGCCGCCTCTTCGAGGAGGTCCTTAATAAGTTCTCAGACAGCAAAGTGACACACATCTTAATCAACTCTTAATCCCGGGAATTAATTCTCCAAGCGTTTATGAATAATTCCCGGAATAATGTCTGCAGGCCCGTGGAAATGCAAGCAGTCTGCGGAGCGCATCCGCCAGATGGACCCGCTAGTCTCCCCCCAAAAAATGAGAGGATTTTTTTATGTATTTGTTTTGCTTCCATTATGATCATTATTTAGTTTTATTATTTTTACCAAATATATATTTTAATGAGATCGCCACTGGGCGGCTGCTTATGCAAAACGCCTTAGCTTATGCAAACTGGAGACTCTCGGCTTTCTGTTGATTTGTCCATTTGTGCGTTAACAAGGGGAGTCCCATCCCAGCAACATGTCCATTCGACACAGGCGCTGGCGCTCCAGTAAATAGCTTAGGCCCGCCGGTATCCCCCATGGTGCCCAGTCGGCTCGGGTTAATGTTTGGAATCAGCATCATCAAGTGTCTGTGAGCAGACAGAACAAAGAACCCAAATGCAGGACTCCACAGAAAGGGGGGAATCCAAAAAGCCAAAGTTTAATGACAGAAAATAGGTCCGTACATGGGGAATCCAGCAAGACGGGCTAAGGTACAAAGTTGAGAAGCAGGACTTAAAAAAACTACAACAGGCAGGGGTCAGAAACACACTTGTAACAATCACTTGGGGGACAAAAAAGCAGGTTCTCTGAATACAAGTGAATACTGCCAAACTGGCAACAGAAAAGGGAAACAGGGGAATATAATGGGAGGAGGCAATTAGAAACAGGTGAGACACATCAGGGGAGCAGGAAGACGCAGGAGGGCAGGTAGTTAAGTGCTTAGGAATAAGATAATGACAGGTAAGAGAATGGCAGGATAAAACAGGAAGCTACCGAAAAGACAAGAAACACAAGACAGGATGTGTGACAAGCGGTGGAGCCGCTCAGGGATCAGCCTGTCAGCCACTTGTTATCTCAGTGATGAAGCCTGCTGGCCATATTGAGTTCTGAGGGAGGGGTGACCTGCTCGTTTTTATTTTTGAAATTTAATCACGCTGATGCGCTTGAGCAAGAAGGCACACCACCGTTATAGTGGATAGTGTGTGTGTGTGGGTGGTTGGGAGGCACACTGGGGGCCCACTGACACCTTGTTCTGGGTAAAAATGACTGACTTGCTTCGGCAGTACTCCCCTCGTCGTCAGGCTGGACAACCTCTCAGCACCACATTGACACCGGCACCGTCTGTCCATCCATCACTGCCACTGGCGGATATAGCTGCCCTGGTCCTGGCTCACATTCATATTTCTGACCAAAATACTGGACCTTGCAGACGTTAGACCAGGGCTCAGCACTCACAAAGGGGGACAGCTGTTGCTCTGTCAGGCAGGCACCCTTACCAGCCACCCGCCACCATTTGTAGAGTGCCTTTGATTTTCGGCTCCGAAATCATCTACAGCAAAGGTAACGCTACTCTAAACCAAAAAAAAAAAAAAAAAAAATTTCAAACCTCAACTTAAATTTAACAGAGTAAATGTAAGATGTAAGTTGTGTGTGAGTGTTTTGGGGAAAATAGGAAAACCTCCGTTCATTCCAATCACCGTAAAAACAGTCTCACCTCTTTTTGTTAAGAATCCTGTTGCAAACAGGAGAGCATGATGTTTGGTTATGTTTGCGAGTTCAATAACATTTTATTGTGGCAGATTGTGTATGTGGCGCTACAGCTACATCAGATGAGTCTCTCTGAAATGTCCGATCTGGGCCGTTTCAGAAAGTCAAAGATACAATTAGACAAACGTGAGGACAAACATGCAAATCTAATAGATCATAGCAAAGCCTGGCGGGTCACATTTACTTGGGACTCCCGTCTTTCAGTCCAAACACAAACATGTATTATTTGCCGTTACAAAGTCATTATCCTAAACAAGAGGGGAAAGAAGAGGAAGTCTGTGTAGTTATGAACAAGGAGACAATGGATCTTTCTGACCCACGAGTCAACTCTAACCCACAAATCCATATCTGCTGCTGATTAATCAGCACAGAGGCCGTGTGTTTACTGAGATAATCTTTATGCCAGGAGACTTGACGTCATCCTCAGTCTTGTTCCATATATATATATATTTTTATACATCGATATATTCTGCTGTCGACTGGTTTCATGTCCTCTAATCTGCCGCCATCATTCTCACGAATGCTAAACAGGGAACAGATGCATGTGATTCTTTAAAGTCTGTGGCAAATGTCCACTTGTGTATGTGGCAGTGGAATTAGTCAATCTGAATTCAAGCTTGAGAGATGAGGCGTCGTGTGTCGGGGCCTAAAATAAGCTAGCAGATGTGTTTTGATGGAAGAAAAGTGTTGATTCGCCTCTCAGATGTCACAGACACTCTGTGCTAATAAGGTGCTAAACCTTTAATCGGAATATGCAGGTCGGTTTCAGTGCAGCATTAAGGTGCTGCATTGGTCAGAGTGACTGACACAATGTGAGGTTGAGGGTCGGGAGGATGTTCAAGGGTGCCGGGATGCTGTTTGACTTTCACAAATGGATTTGGGTCTTGTTTTTTTTGTTTTTGCAGAGGCCAATGACAAAACAAGCTCCTCATTTATTAAAAAAAAAATATATATTTAAGTGTACGATTTTAGACAATCATTGCAATTATTAAAACGTGTTACAATTCCTTTTGAGCTTTAAACACTTAACCTTATAATCTATTAAGAGATTAATTAATTTACTTCCAGTTTACACGACGTTTGGCCACCAGAGAGAAAAGCACACTCTCTCACTGAGTTAAAGTAAGTGTAAACTGCACATACAGCTTTCATGCAGCACTTTAATTTAGCTTTAGATTATATATATATATTATTCATAAATATACATTATTAGATGTTAGAACCCCGGCAGGACTAACATGGCAAATCATTTTTCACCATGTTAGTCTTACGAGGATCTCTAACATGTACTATCCAGCTGTGGCTGCTGCTGGGATACCAGGCTCATGTGCTCTGCTGTAGACAAGTTCACAGTCTAAATGTACAAATGACCCTCAACAGTGGGATATGTTGAGAGAATATCTTATATTTGCATTTTCTAAAAAGAAATGTAATCACGTTATTATATATTTGGAAAACATTTCAGTCATGGGAACTTTGAAACACATTGCTTGAGTATGTGTGTTGTTGGTGTTGGGGACTATTTGTACCCCATGCCATAGCCTGACCCCCCCCCCCCAACTGCACCAAACCCACCCTGCCATCACACAGGCTTCAGTTTTAACGCCAAGTCACATGTGACTGGCACACAAAGGATTGCCATGACAGGAAAAAGACCACAGGGAAACAAAACAAGGGAGCTCATTCTCCCCGGGGGGTGGGACACACACACACACACTGCTGCTAAGTATAAAGCTCATAATCGCAGTGCTGACTGCATATACACACGGGCGCACGCACACAAACTTTAGCTTTTAGTCCCTTGTGCTGCGTGGAATGTAAGGTAACTAGAGCAAGAGAGTAAACAGTGACACCACGCTGAGTTCAGTTGGGCCAGGCCTTATTACTTATCCCTGCTTTATCCCTCTTATTCATCTGTGCAAATACATTTGGCGTGATGTTTTTTTAACATGTCTTTGCTTTAATTATCTCTCATGTACAATTACTTAATAAGTTGTAAACATGACTTTTCATCACATTGCTGGTGTAACACTGAAGTCATTTAACAGCATCATGAGGTCATGATTCTGGATAAAAACCTTGACCTGTGTCAGATACATGTAATACTAATGTGTAGTAAAAAAAAAAGATAAAAGTCATCCTAGGTATCTCGTCTAGCGTCAGCATTCTCAATGTGTTAAATGCTGTCAGATAAATTCACAATAATGCCATTTGTGGACTCCACTGTTCTTACCGACATGTAACAATAGAATTTGACCCATAACAATATTACTGTCCATACGTAGCCCAAAATAGTCAATTCAGGTGCAGTTCTACTTATAGCTGCTTATGTCAGGGTCCTATTAAGGGATCAGGATTACAACCACATTCAGGGGTGTATGGAAAGATCGAGGAGGAAATAGAAACAGAGTGCACCAACACATTGATGAATGCAAACAAACCTGTATCCCATGGACGGACTCATTGGGATACAATTCCACAACAATAAGAATAAAACACCCAGATAGAGATGAGGGTTTATGTTTAAGAGAGAGGCCGAGTGTTCTTTAGCTGCCAGGACACAAATACACATGTTCAATAGTCATACAATAAGCACATTATGATGAAACAGGTAAGTATGCTTTAAATCCAACAAAATAATCTAAAAACATGGTATAAATTAGATATCATTCATGCACTAACCGGACAACAGAATACAATTGAGACTTTATGATTCTATTGTATTTGTAGCTTTTGCTGGAGTAAAGCCCTTTTGCCCAACGCTTCTCGTTTTTCTGTCCTTTCTTTTCGAGTATATGACATCTTAAAAGAATAGTAATTATTATTACTAATTAACTATGTTTTTGTTTTTAACAGTTAGAAACACCATGTGAGAAAAGTAACTCGCCCGTTTTTATCACGTAGGCCGCCTCCACAGATTGTGGCAGTGTCAGTTGGAGGAAGTCTGACCTGTGTGTGTCTCTCTGCATGTGTGTGTGTGTGTGTCTGCAGGGCCTGGTTATGGATTTTAACCTGCTGACGGACACGGAGGCCCGCAGCCCGGCGCTGTCGCTCTCCGACTCTGGGACGCCGCAGCACGACCAGGGATGCAAAGGCCAGGACAACAGCGGTGAGTCCACCACCGGCAGCACAGTGCTGTGGACACCCGGGGCGTGTGCGGCACACAATGATTCTATTCTAAATAGTCACTATTTTATAGGTGTAAAGCCGATTGTAATGTTGCAACAGTAAGTAAGTTTGCGCTCCCGTCACGCCCAACTGCAAATAAATCGATCAAGCACGCGCTCCCTGGTAAGAGCCAGGTGATCAGAGGAAGCGGCCCATTAACGAGGCGGTGCACATTGTAGACCGCTTTAGGGGAATTGAATGCAACTGTGCAATAAGTCCGCAAGTCCACAGGGACCGTGCTCCCGAAATCAAAGCCTGCTTAATTCAGAGGGCTGTGTGTGCGTGTGTGCCAGCCTCTCTAGACAGCGACCTTTTCTTCCTCCTCCTCTTCCTACTCCTGCTCTTATCCGGGCTGCGATGACACATCTCTCATTTGACTTGACTGGTTATGAAAATGAACTGCAAAGGAGTAAATGCTCCGGTGCTCTCTGGAGACACGCTGGAGCCAAAGCAAGTGCGCCGATTTGATTTGACTGAGAAATCTAGACTAGTATTAAGTCATTTTTATAACGAGCGAGTAAATCATATTTACTAAAATATTTACTTTAAAAGTAAAATGAAAAGTCAACAGTGGCCATGGGGATGTAACTAAACCCGTGCTGTCAAAAAAAATGTGTTTTGACATAAATGGATAAATGAAATCGGTTGTATTTAGCAGCTTTCTGTGAATTCGTTGTTCGTTGACATGTGTGGTCCCTTGTATGCTGAATTGGGATTCGATGGATTGTTGGTAATGACTCCATAAGAGAAACAGAGAAAGGGTGAGCCTCACTATCTTCCTCAGGTTCATTACAACGTTGAACGTTTGAGCTTCAAATCCACTTAATGTAACAGGACCACGTATTACTATATACGACAGATATTCACCTGGGTGGATTTTCTCAGCTCTCTTTCTAATAACTTCTCCGAATACAACCCCCCTCAATCTGTCTATTCATAACTCGCTATATGTGTGTGTGCGTGTAACCCTGTCTAATTGCCAAACTGTTATGTGGTAACAAATCCAGTCGTAACAAACTGTCAAACACAAGCTATTTTAGAAAGAAATGTGGTAAGAAAAATTATTTCACACATCTCCAGCAGCACCGTTTCTTTATTAATGAGGATTCGGTCTGGAAGGACTTGCTCCTATATGACATAATTATTCAGTGTCTGTAAACCACTTCTCTAATGGGCCTAAATATCAAATTGATGATATGAAAGCAGGCCAAGATGGTGGTTAGCAGAGAAATATTTAATGAAACGGATTTATTGGATCATAATAATAAATTTCCGGACTGACAAATATTTCAGTTGAATTTTCTTTTGCTTTCATTGTGAATGTAAAACATCTAAATAGGAACATTTGATGGGGGCTTTATTATGTTTACATTTGGGAATCATTAATTCTCAAATGTTTTTAAACTTTAAATGATTATCATGTTTAAAGTTTTAGTAAAATTTAAAAAAAATCCTCAATAAAAGCTTCACATAAATGTTATTATACTTTTAAGTAAAGCTTTAAGAATTAGAATCAATTGTATATACAAGAAAACATTTTACGGTTTCCAAAAATATTGCAGGTATTTTGGATCATTCCTGTGTTTTGTGACTTAATGTGTGTAAACGTTTAAAATGCTGAAAATGTAAAAAAGGTTAAATATATCTCTTAGAATTATATTGCTGGCAGTGTGGTAAATAATAATAATAATAATAATAATAATAATAATAATAATAATAATAATAATAATAATAATAATAATAATAATAATAATAATAATAATAATAATAATAATAATAATAATAAGAATAATAATAATAATAATAATAATGTAATGATAAGGTATTTCATACACAGAAGATTCCAGCAAATAGACACATCCCTAGGATAAAGTTGCTAAATGTGGTTCTGGTGAGACAGAGTGGATCGTCTGTTAATCAGAAGGCCAGTGGTTTCATTCAAGGGTCCTTGGGCAAGATACAAAACTCCAAGTATCCCTGATGGCTGTATCAGCAGTCTAGGAATGTGAATAAAAGTCAAAGGTGCATATAGAAACATTTTGTGAATGTCAACTGTGATGTAAAGCACTTTGAGTAGTTGCTACTGTTCCATTTGCTTTCATTGATAGACAATCCTTTCTCTTGAGGATTTTTCAAAACTATGCTGGGTAAAACCTACCTACCCACCTGTCAGTGATGTTTTATTTTTTTTAAAGATTGGCATAGATATTTTTTTTTTGCTTTTGTTCATGAACACAAAGTGCAACCTTCAATCTGGTTTTGATTATACTGAAGTTACTGTGAAATGGCTGCCACACCTGACCACAGCAAGTTGACACCTATGCCACAGGCCACACACGAATAGGTGAATGACCAGAGTTTGTCAGAGAGGGACCAGAGAGGCTTTTCCTCCTGTAAAAACGCACTTGGATTTAAAACTCGGGACATGGACACAACATAAAAACACATTAGACAATCTATATTGAGCCGTATATTTTTTTTACTGCTCTCAAATTAATCTTTGCCATCTCCAGATATTGAAAAGTGATTAGCTTAAAAGCCTATTGTCGTCGTTTTCCAGATTAATACACTCTGAGTGGCTGACCTGGAACAACTCTGTCATGTCGCAGCATTATCAGTCAGATTGCCCCTATTGTTGGTCGGTGCGTTGCTGCCCTTTCCTCTGTATTGTGGTATAGACTTTGGCCTTAAGTGACAGCTTACCCAGTGTCAGTTTACGTCCAGATAACAGCCTCGGCCTGGCCCTTATTGGTTTTGCCGGTGGCCCTGTGGAGCCTCTTTTTAAACCCTGCTGATCATTTTGAACTGCTCCCAGAGAGCTAAGCCCTCACCAAACAGAGCCCAACCTGCCCCAGTCACAAAGGCTTGATCCAAAGGATTAGCTGGCAAACTAATTTCACTTCTCTCTGTGAGGTCCTCAAACTGTGGGAGTCAGATCTGGCAGATGAGGAGCCGCGGCAGACATAACATGGATGTGTGGTCCTATAAAATCACTACGCTGGGGGCCAAATGCATCACCTGCTGCTCCTGCACATCCCTGAACCGCATGTGTTTGGATTCATTCTCTCCCCGCTACATCAATCCCCTGCGTGTCATTTTCCAGCCTATGGGATAGAGGGAATTTTGATAATGTCTAGGCAGATTCAGCCGGGATGGATGGTGTTGATCGAGGGGGAAAGGTGTCAGAGTAATGTACTGTTTGACAGACACTGAATGTGTTGACTTGCTCTTTGCCAAATTAAGCAGATTAGATAGTACAGGGTTCAAACATGCAACATAGCCTTGCCTTCAGGTAGTGGCTGTCTAAATCCGAGAAATTCCCTGTGTAAGGATTTTTTTTCATCACATACTATTGGCAAGCAATTTGTTTTATAGATTTGATTTTATAGATTTGGTTTGTCTCTTTTGTAATGTCAACATTCATTAGGAGTAGAAAATCTAGAAAATACGTGTAAAATGTATAGTTGAAATGTCCAGCCATCAAATGTAGCTGAGCACCGTTCACCTCACGTTAGTCACGTGATTCTCTAGCGAAATCAGTCGGGACTTAGAGAAAATTTGACTCTTTCGGAAACTGCTGATCTGAGATTTTCACACACAATCTAAAAGCTGTGAGATAATCCTTTATTGTCCCACAGTGGGGACATTTCCAACTTGCTATCTTGGCTCTTTATAACTGTGGTGAGCGTCCAGCCTTGAGGTGGTTGGTCTACAACAGAAGAAGACCACATCAGCTTTTACTCTTGTCAGCCACAGACAGAAATGTGACAGAAATGTGACACAACCCCCACGCTGGACTGTTCAAAACTAAAAAATGTTGCCTGGTCTGATAAATCTGGATTTCTGCTGAGGCCACAGATCTTAGAGTCAGAATCAGACATCCACAGAGCCATCCTGCCCGGAGACAACAGCCCACTAAAATTGTACAATCATTAATTTATACTTTATATATAAGTCACCTAACATGGAAGGAGATAAGCTTTCCCCTTAAAATGTGTTTTGTTTAACCTCAATTTCCAGAAGAAACATCAATGTTTTTTGTGTGTATCCTGTCGACTCGTATTCGTATTTAGCCTATATTCTCCTCCAGGCTCTCCTGGTGCCCTGGTGAAATAAGCCTTCTTTGTGTGTGTGTCTGCAGACACAGAAAAATCCCACCACAACCAGCTGGATGAGTCCAGCGCAGAGGACAGCTCCCTGAAGAAGAAGCAGCGGCGGCAGAGGACTCACTTCACCAGCCAGCAGCTCCAAGAGCTGGAGGCCACGTTCCAGAGGAACCGCTATCCTGACATGAGCACCAGGGAGGAGATCGCAGTGTGGACCAACCTGACCGAGGCACGAGTTAGGGTGGGTACACACAATCTACCAGGTTCACTCCGAACCAGATAAACCCCGTTCTTTAGTGCAGAAAGAATGTAAGAAATGTGTAAGAAAAAGAATGTATAAGATAAACAAATGAGTAAATCAGTGGGGTCTGGATGAACAGCTTGGCTCTTTTTAAGATCAAAATACTTAAAATATTAAAAGTTGTTATTGTAGGACACAACATCTGAACGGAAGAGGGCAAAGCTTGTAGAAATGAAAATAGATTACCAGATCAATTCTGAAAATATATCCGAGCATGTAGGCCTCAGTGAGATTAAAGCATTTACAAGGTATGTTACTGCAGGGGAGAATGGGATTCCACATAAGAATAAAACATTTATTTAGTGTACTTGGTAAGATGTATGCCCTTCTATCAATGCTTTGGTTTTACACACCGAACCTAAATGTCAAAGGTGCAGGACAATGTGCCCACACCCGGTGGTTTGGAGAGTGTAGCTATATGGAGCGGGAGGACGCACATTCAGATGGATGACAATACAGTTGACGGCCTGCCTGACAAGTAATGGATCAAATTAATGTTGGCTGGAAGAAAGGTCACATAGCACGCGCTCCTGGTTGTTATTTTGAAAGGACAACAGACTACGCATTGTCTCGTTCTTAATGTCCACCCGTGGCCGTTATAACCTACGCATGTAGGCCAATTCTTACATGCCCAAAATACTTCACCTGTCAGCTTGATTCATGTGAATTGTCAGAGAGCGATAGTTAATCATCAACGAAGCTGCCTGTATTGAAAACACTCCATTGAGGGTCTCGGGACAGAGAATGCCATGTGGACTGGATCATCATGCAACAGGACATAAAGAAGGCATACAATGCATGTGTGTTCAGCTCAGTCACAAACTGTTTTTGGAGTAACTCAGAAACAAATGAACTATCTGGGGTAAGCAGCTAATGCTAGTGCTAATCTTTTTCGTTTTTCTCCTCTTCTGTTCAATCTGCCAGAGGTTGTCACCTATAACTCCTGGTGTGCCATTAAAAAAAAGAGGACAATAAATGTACTCTCACCAAAAAATATATACGCCTTCAAACCCCCTGAACTGCCTCTTCACTCAGTGGAAAGACCTTCATCGGAAGTTTCCCAGTGCTTGATATACAGAGGATTAACATTAAATGCAATGCCTGTCATTTTTAAGAAAAAGTCATTCGATCTGATTCATAAATAAAATAAGATGATGTGTATACCTGAATAGATAAAAATGAAATAATCGGAAATATCAATATCAATCAGCTGGGTCAGTTACTGCCTCGGTCAGCTGATTATGGATTTGACCAGAGTGGTGTCATTGCCCCCACAACAATTTATCAAATGAACTCCTTCAGCAGTATTTCAATACAATAAATCATGTCTCCCGTTTGAACATCGCATATTCTATTCTCATTATCCACATACAATTTTTTCCAAATAATATCTTTTGCAACTTCTTTTGTCCCGATCTCACTGAGGACATGTGCTTGTGGCCACTGTTTAACCTTGAGGTTTCGTCCTTTTCCCACAAACCTTAAAAAAGCTTTGACCCCGAGTCACACCAAAAAAGTTAGTTCGCATCTGCCCCTCAGTGCGGGGTTTCCCCTGCCATCACCAAGTTGGATGGAAAAGTCAGTCATGCACTTTACACTTAGTATATTAATGATCAACAGTATTCTGTTGCTATTAAAAACAGAGGATTGGTTGATACACAGCATGTATGCCAAGGGGCACTAGAGGGAGTGATGAGATGCCTGTAAAAGTTCTACCAGCAATAGTGAGGTAAACCATTCCATATCGAATTATATTAATGCAAAAACAAACACAAGTGTGAACAAATGACCAGAAGCCCTATGTTTTTGTTTCCACAAAATGTCGAATTTCTGCCAGAGAGTAGCTTCAAATTCTAAGGGGGGAGAAAAAATAACAAAACTCAATTTAGATATCCCACTAAAGCTTTAATCCATTTCATACCCTCCAAATATAGGACCATAAAAAGACAAATGTGAAGATTGCCCTTCCCTGACATTTCTTTCATTGGGATCTCACTATTCAAACAATATTATTGAAGGTATTTGAGAGGAATTATGATACTGTGAGTGGATGTGTTTTAGAATTAAACTTTATTGTCTCCTGAATCGGATCTCATAGAAAAAGTCATTTGAAAGTAACTTGATCTATCCCATTTTTTTCCCCTTTGGGTTAAAAAAATAATATTATTAATACAATCAAATATAAATTAAGCTGTTGAAGTGGGCACAATTATTCACATCACCCCCATGTAATTTTGTTGACTTTTACTTCATCTCACTGCCATTTCCCATAAAAACGAATCTAATCTTTAACTCCACAATTTCACTTTGTTCGAAGCACTTGTATATTACATTTTAACTTTAAATGAAAGAATAAAATAGTAAAACCAGCAAAGACTGATGAAATAATGTGTTCAATGTGTTCTTCATGTACTGATGGGATCCCTTGTCCTCTGTCACGTCAGCAATATTTTTTTCAAATGTGACTGTTACTTATGTTCTCATGTATACAGTATGTCCTGCTCTTGAGAAACACATAGACCGGTCACTCAAAGCATGTTTTTCTCCTTTGGTCTTCCCTAGGTATGGTTCAAGAATCGACGTGCTAAGTGGAGAAAGCGGGAGAGAAACCAGCAAGCGGAGTTATGCAAGAATGGCTTTGGTGCCCAGTTCAATGGACTCATGCAGCCTTATGATGACATGTACACAGGCTATTCCTATAACAACTGGGCCACAAAGAGCCTAGCAAACAGCCCGCTCTCTACCAAGAGCTTCCCATTCTTTAACTCAATGAATGTAAGCCCCCTCTCATCCCAGCCCATGTTCTCCCCACCCAGCTCCATCCCCTCTATGAACATGGCCTCTAGCATGGTGCCCTCAGCAGTGGCTGGAGTTCCCGCCACCGGGCTGAACAACCTGGCTAACCTCAACAACCTCAACGGCCCCGCGGCGCTCAACTCGGTAGCAGTGACCGCGGCCACCTGCCCCTACGCCACTACGGCCAGTCCTTACATGTACAGAGACACCTGCAACTCCAGCCTGGCCAGCCTGCGGCTCAAGGCCAAACAGCACACCAACTTTGCATATCCGGCAGTGCAGAACCCCGTGTCCAACCTGAGCCCCTGCCAATACGCAGTGGACCGGCCGGTATGAAGAAGACGCTCCGACACGACCCTTGACCCGGCCGACCAGCTGTAAGTCCACCGCTACCCAACGTCACACAATTCTCCAGCTCCATCTCAAAGCTGCCAGCTGTGCTGCAGACTGGCACGTCACGTTTTGGTGGTACGTGGATGAACCGTTCGCCAAATAGACCAGATGGACCGCTGCTCCTCTCTCCGGTGTGAGAGTGTCATTGCACTGACCAACTGCCTCGAACGATTTGAAAAGATAATTATTCATTAGCATTTTTTTTCCCCCTTATTTTGAAATGCATGATTAGAGTAAATGTAGAAACCGTGGATAAATAAAACTTGGACTCTTCAACTGGACTGGTGGTCTACATCTTGGCCAAGGAACATCAAATATGATCTTTGCTACTGTCGCAGGAACAGGGACCTGTGGTTGCGCTGCGGAGGACGTGGAGGAATGTATATAAGGGACTTTTTCTGTTTTGTATGTGACAAAAAATATATGAAAAATGTAGTACTCTAAAGATGAGAAAAAGCATGTTCCTCAAAAGCAAAGGCCCTAAGTCGATGTACCATGAGCACATCCTTCAGGAGCTTTAAACTTTGTTGTGAATTCCTCACCCCTTGTAAGGTCATAGGTCAAAGGTCAGCTTGAATGGGTGAGAGGAGGTCAACACTGGAAAGTGAACACACCCTCAAGAGGTTTAACACAAGAAAACACTCACACACCAGAATATCAGCGAGATTTTTCAAGTAAAACTCTTAAAAGCCATTGAATATATAGATTTGTGTGGTGTTATACTGTACAAAGAGAGTCCATGACTGTAAAAAAAAAATGTATGTAAGAGTGCAGTTGTTATAACAAAAAAAAAAAATCAAGCTTTTTTCCTGGTGTAGCCTGCTTTGTCTCATTAAAGAACCAATTAAAAGATTCCTTTTTATGAACTACAAATGGACTCTTGTTTTGTGCATTGAACAGATTGAGTCCACGTCTTTCCATATCTCTGATCAATAAGACCGTCGATCTATAAGCCCGTCGTGACCTGGGCCAAAACATGGTGTTCTCACAACAATGGACACAGCGCCATGGAAACCCAGAATCAGCGCCATGGCAACACTTACGCAACGGTGGACGGCAGTAGTAGGCTGGAGGAAGAGAGGTCGGGGAGATATAGATGTTCCCAATTAGCTGCTCACTGATATGTTTGACCTACACTCCAAGTGGTAACTGCAGGGTATCCAATAACACAGCAGGAATTCACAGAGGCCGCGGCTGAAGCAGCGCCAGGATTACATAAGGGCCTCAAGGAGTGAGGTGTCCCATCGGAGCTGCAAATGAGGGGTTAGCAGCCCATCAATCCCATCAGCCCCTGCAACTGTTTATTGCTCTGACATTTCCACTGATGTGGGCGTGTATCTCTGTGTGTCTTTGCTAAAAACTCATTTGTTATTCCGCATTTTTCAAAGCCTCTCAATATCTTGTCATGAGGATGGAAATGTCGCAAAATTTGAACGACTCATCACAGAAATTCTACTGCTAATTCTCCCACCAGCTACACTTACACTCGTGCATAAAGAATATTTTGATATATTAGATATGTGTTAAAACATTTTCACGATAATTCACGTAATCAGGCAAAAACAATACCATTTATACAAACATATAAAAGATGTCCATCCAATTTCAACCTCAATATTTAATTTCAACTTACAACAATTTTTTCCACAATATTTCACAATGTGACATACTTTTGGTATCACAGTTCAAAAATTGTACTTGAAGCTTCCACACATAATCTGATAAACTACAGAAACTAAATGTACAATTATCTGCAGGAAATATTGTAAAATATATATTTATACAAAATATAAATATAATTAGTTTCTTAGTTTGTTCAATTACAAATACATATCAAATTCTATCAGTGAATATAGTTTTCTTGGGGAAATGAAGATGGCCTTGACTTTTGTAAATTTCATACACATTTGGAAATCAAACGTTTTATAAATAATAAGCACTCACGCTTAAAAAAATAAATAAAAATACAATCTAATAACTCAGTCTTTATTTTTCCTTATGTGTGATGCCAACATTTCAAGGAGACTGTCTGAGGAGTTCCTAAATAACAATGATTCGTAACATAAGCTGTTGCTTTTTCATCTCCCAAGATGAAGGACATCTCCAAACTGCCAACTTTGACTAAGAAATAAAATATAAATAAAGAATTGCCTCTAAAATGTATACGTTTTAACGTTATATTTTGGACCTTCTTAAAATGATTACACATAAAATAATACAGAAGAAATGGGCTCACTGTGGTCTATAGTCCTGTCAATTCAGACAGTTAATTAATCAATTAAATAAATTATTCATTAAAAACATTCACCTCCTCTGTTGCACCAAACATGCACCAAATCTGCTGCAATTATTACTCCAAAAGAAAATGGACTCCGCTGATTGGTTAGGATGAACTATTAGTAACTGGAGGATTTATTGAAACACATATGCACATGTGTGTTTGCCTTTGTTAATGCATGGGTCAATTTAATAGTAAAGATAAAGAATGCAACATCTCAAAGATTGTATAGCTAGGGTTATTTGTACATCAGATAAGAGCACATATAGCTTCTTGGTGAGAACCATGCAAATGTCAGTTTAAATGTGAATCATCTATTGCCCTCTATTCCCTCACTTGTGAATCTCAGTGGTCAGTGGTATTTTCTGTACATTTTCCTCACCATTTTTCGGAAAAAGTGCGGAGAATGTCGCACCCTCCATATACTGTTGAACCCGACGAGGCGTGATTTGTGAATTTGGCTTTCCAAATAAAATTCTGGACGGAATATGGACGTTTGGGATTACCTAACGGCAGGAACTGAATAAGTAACCATGGAGAAGCTCAAAGCCTTGTCCATAGGGACAACTGCAGGGGAAAATGAACATGATAAAAAACAAAAGCATCCTTGACAAGTTGCAGGTAGAGCAGCATTATGTTGTGGCTTCTCCACTGGATACACAGTTTAATTCATAATAATAATGATGTAACAGAAAAGATCTTTGTTCTCTGTTTTTGAAGCCGGCCAAGGTTTTCCTTCGAATAACAACATCAGCTCAGGCTCATGTGCAGTATGATTAGAATACAGTGTCTCTGTGCGGGACTGATCCATGTATTATGTTATTCATCAGAAGTCTGAATCAGCCGAGCTCTACTCCATCTGTCAGCAAAGTTCAAGTGTTTTCAAGCCTCAGATTAATTACAACTTCATCAGGCGGCCGAGCAACAGGGTGTTATAATATCACATAACCCTCAGGAAGAGGCAGAGACCTTATCAAACTCGGGCAAAGAGCTCTCCAAATTGACTCCCTGATCTGACAGCAGCTACTCTCCAGACACAAGCCTACTTTGTGGAGCGAGGTGAGTGAAGCGGTCACACTCTGTGCTCTTCACCATCACGCCGCGCAGAAAAATCAATAATCCACCAAAGGGGAGATGCGTACCGGTCCCTTTTGTTTACCCACACTACGAAAACCCACAGCAAGCGAGGAGAGAGCACAGAGCGTGGGCTGGAAAAAAAATACAAAACCCATGCATGTTCTAACAATTACCTCAGAGAGTAGAGGAAGACAGAGAAGAGAACAGATGGAGGAATTAGAGCTGGAAAAATATTGGAGGGAACGCACATTGTTCTCGAAAGGACGTCTAAAAAGGTAGTTAGTGCATTTGTCTTGTTTGTTATGTACTGCAAACACCTCGCAGGAATAAGTAAATGTAGGATGGTTTACAACATTAGAATATATCCTTGTTGCATGACTTCATTTCCAAAATCAACAAGTAAATAAAGCATTCAATTAGCATACTTGATGTGTGTATGATGAACTGTATGATGTGGTAACTTATGCATATGACAATTTTCTAGTTTTGGTATGTACAACTAAATTGTTTCACCAATTCATTAACACATCAGCAATATGACTTGAAAGTATGAGGCATGAGAGTTTAAGAAAAGAAAATGGCACTCCACAGCTAATTCTATAACTGCATTAATTATAAACTATTTTATACCTGCATCTGTCATCTCCTAGCTCTCAAAATAAGCTTTCCTCCAATGTTCCACGGCAGTGGTTAGGGGTCAGGGGTCATCGTGGGCTCTAACCAGACTGCAACGGCGCACTGCCACAGAGAGCAAGCTGCGATGTACTGTGTGCTCAGACGGCTTACAAGCATTGCGATGACCCCAGAGGGGTCAGCTTTTGCTCTGCTCTGCATCGGTGAGCCTCGGATTTGTCCCTCAGCCCGGTGCTGACCAATGCCTTCAGGGAACACTGCGAAGGATCGGCCGTTCATTTATATTTTTTTGCTCCCAACGCAGAGACACTGTGCATCGCACATCGCAATCCTTGACAGCCGCCATTTAAATGGATAATCAGCGTTAGCCCTTCACCTGTCAATGGCTTTATTGTGTGGCTGATCAGTGCATATCAACCTAACTGAACCGTCAGAACAGCGTGAACATTTCCCTCGTAGAAAGTAGAAAGCGCCAGACACTTTCAGTGCAAGAGCGTGACTCCAGAATGTGAATAAAATGAAATACAACTTTTATTACTTGCTTAGAACTTGATACGTACGTCATCAAATCAGCACCGAGCCAAAAACTCATAAGTGACATGCTTGTGTGGAACTGGATCTGTCTGTAACCCGTCGCTGCAGCTTGCTGGGGACCAGTATCCCTTTACTGCACATTGGTGTGAAGGCAGTTAACGTTTACATCCATACCAGGCCTCTGATATACACCTCGTGGAGAGAGATTCAAGATGATATTTGAAACAGTGTTTCATGGGTACTTTAATGCACCAACATGTCCTATCCAGAGGCATTACATTAGCATTGCCTAGAAAGCAGCTTTGACCTGCCATTTGTAGACACACAAATGAAATCCCTGCAGTTAATATAATCCCATGGATGTTGAAATGATTTAGCTCTCAAACTGATTATGTAGGATTCTTCTGGTTGAATCCAATACTCACAATGTGTGTATTATTAAAAAACTATTGGGTATGTCATACACAGGAGGGCTAATTTCTGTGGATCTTCCCCCACAAAAATCTGATAGATGCAAAAAGTATCTGGTTATAATGTGAGGAAGTACACTCTATTTGCATTTCATTACTCCTCTTTGATATGGTGGATCACTGTCTCGGAGGATGTGGACTACATGAAGGCGAGGAATGTGGTAAATATAATTAGGAATAAAGCAGAAAACACCTTCATGCTAATTACTTTTGAAATTACAGTGTGATTCAGTGTCATTCAGACACTTGGTTTGTTCCTGTAGGAGATTATAAAAGAATAGAACTGGCTGATACAACTTTTTCAAGTTATTAACTAAACAAAATGACTTACGGTGATACTTTTACGAGTTGTTTGCACAACCTATTTAAAGTGGGATCAATCTCAGGAGTTAATTAAGAGCACTGATTTGGGAAAAACTTTCATCGATGTGACGATAAGCAAATACATCTTATCTGCACTTCTGAAATGAATGACCATAATAAAAAAAATGCAGCGTAAAGCAATAAAATGGATAACAGATCAAGGTGAAAAGAACATAGGATTAAAATAAAACTCACAAAAAGAAAGGCTTTAAAATCGTTAAAAAGCAGGAAACACAAGAAAACAATTTGTTTAGAAGCATGAGGGTTTTACTTGTTTTACGTGAGATTATAATTTCTTGTTCTATATCTGTATATTGAGGCTATGCCATCATCCTCATTTTCAAGTTGACAACTCCTTAAACATGTTGTCCCTCCATATGAGAAATACACTGGGCAAGCACAAGAAAAACAAACTTTTGTGAACTTGGAAGGTGGCTGTGACGCAACAATAGCAGATATTGAAATTCAATAACTATTTTCATATTTCAGACTAAACAATCGAGATACACAATGTGATACATTTGTAAGCTTTAGGTGTTGAACTGTTGACAGTCTGCCTCAGTGCCTATGCTAATCCAGGCTTCTGGAAATGTTCCGTTTTCAATAGGTGGCTTTCAGCGAGTCTCAAAGAACACAATGCTGACAGAAATGCTGACATGAAAGAGACACTATACTTTGTCTTGGACATTTAATCAAACACTGTTGCCCAGATGAACATATGTTAAGTTCCTGCACAAGCCTAGAGGCCAAAAGTCATTAACTTCTTAAGTGTTAACTAAATCAAAGTTCAGAGATTTAAGAAACCTGAAGCCATGCATTCAGTAACACAATCAAATGTTTTATTCCATTTGTTGCAGGGGAGGACCTGAGGAATTTGGGGCAAACTATTTTATTTCACATTAATGCATAGCTTAAACAACTGATCTGCTGACACCAAATTCCAACGTACTTTGTTGCGAAGTAAAAAGACACAATGGGCTCACTAATCACTCCCAAACGACAACTCACACTGCATGGGAAATCGAAAACCTTCATCGTGCAAAGTGACCAACCCTAACCAAGCCCACCACAGATATCAGGATATCTGGGGTGAAAGGGTATCCCGCCAGTACTAACCACAGGCTTTCCCACTGCCAGAGGCCAGAAAACGAAATCAGACATTATAGTGTGTGTAAAGACATTTGATACAGTTAATAAAGGGTATAAGCAATGCGTCTTCATTTTCTTACTTGCACAAACACACATATAGATACCATCCCTCAGAGACAAACAATCAAGTGAAATGGGCAGATAACTTTGATTAAATCCGTGTATTTAAATGTTTTTGCAGGACACATTTGAGATACAACAATAAAATTAAAATCTAAAAATGTGTCCCTACAAACTACAAAAAACTACCACTCTGCTCCATTTCGTAAAAGGTGGAAGCAACAGGGAAGTGGAAGTGTGCAAGATTTTTTATCTTTTGTTTTTCACTTTTTAAGAAAGAAACATGTTTAAAGCTAATAGAGTCATAATAGAGACAGCGGTGGCTGTGTATTTTGTCAGTGTGATTCATTTTCCTTAGTGTGTGTGGACCACACACTCAAACACAAAGCACAAAAAGACAACAGTAACTCTTGTGTACTTCCTCTCCATTGTTCCTCGTTTTTTAAACTGCTTCAATATTTTTGTCTTACACTCTCACCTTCTCCGCCTCCTTCTCCTCCACCCCACGCTCTGAATACCTGATTCAGCCTGTGGTCCTGCTCTTCCTCCAACTGTAATACATTAGGAGGCTTAACATTCCGACAGTAAGCCACTGCAGTGCGGACCCAATACTGAGCTTTTCTGTCCTGCGCCCCTGCCCCTCCAGCTTGCACTGTCTTGCATGTAATTTCCCGTTTGCCTTAGGACTTCCCCGCCATCCTAATAATGGACTCCGGCATGCATGCCACTCACACAGATTGAAGCTGTATTTATGAGTCAGGACTAGACGTATACAGGCAGAAACTCTGATGACAGCCTGGACTACACCTCGGTTACTTTGCATGTGGGAGATCAACTCCTGCAATTAGCAGGGGAAATGATTTTGTCTCAATTTTTAGCAGTTAAAGCTACTTATCCTTTTAGAACTTTTAGTAAAGAGTACAGTACCAAAAAGCTTAGAGCAATGGATTCCATCTTCTTCCTTTTCATATTATAACTTGCAGGCATATTCTATTCTTTTTAAATTCATCTTGCGGGATAAAAAGCCATACCACGTAAATGATTCTATATTATTAATTATAATGATATCATCAAATCTTTCCTCATCCCAGAAAAAGTTTGATATTCAATGAATGTTTAATTCAATTTTAGTTTTGGTTTTAGATTTTAGTTTACCTTACCTTTGTTAATCTCTAGACCTCCGCATCTTGAGTCCCAATTTATCTTAACATTAAAATTTGGTAAAAAATATAGGGGAGGATATTACGCAATGGATTACACATTGAAAGGCTGATATATGTGTATATTTTAACCCAAGGTAACTAATGGTCTTTTTTAAGGTATAAGTAACACTTCATAGCTTGTCTGTTAAAGCTCAAGAAATGCACATTTTTCTGTTCAAATGATTTTACATTTTCCTAGAATGTATATAATTACTTTCGCATGTGCATGATACTGTGTAAAACAAACATACGCAACTTGGTATCGGTATTATAATACATTAATTGTTGGTGAAGTTCATTATAATATTAATAGACCTTTCCTTTAATGGTGAATTACATTTTAACTCTGTCTTTCTTTCTTTCTGGGTGTTATAAATGCCAGAAATGAAATGTGTAATAGTGTATTTTTGTACACAATACACAGATGCACACACACATACACACAGCGGCTGCTGCAGCAGCAGCAGCAGCAGCAGCAGCAGCAGCAGCAGCTTTTGTCTGAAACCTATCCCAGACACCTCTAATTGGCTGGTATTTATCCAGGAGCCCAGGAGAGCAGAGTGCATGCAGGGCTGTTTTCACATGGGATTAAGCCAGGTCCAAATCCTAACACACTTCACAGAGAAAACCCCAACACTCTCACTGCATCCTCTGGCAAAGATAGGCCCCTGTCAGCCTGTTTACTCAATCTGACCGGTCTGACTAGGCGCAGCGTTTCTCAGCTGCTGGTCTGCTAGCAAGCGATTGGTTTTAAAGTTGCTACACATTATTTTAAAAATAAAAACACAAACTAATAATACTTTAGCTTCAGTACAAATATCTTGGACGCTTGTAGCAATGTGGGTGAAATAATATTTGAATAACATCAAAATGATTGCAAATCTGAGATATATTTCTGTAAATTTAATTTACAGATTCTGCTGCTCCAAAACTGCAAAGTTCCTTGGAGGATGATTTAAAAAATCTATTTTACACATATATAATCTGCAAGGATACTCAAGGCTGTTTACTTATCAATATAAAGATATAGCGTGCATCGATGGCACACTCAGAACGGAAGTTATTTATAAAAGATTCAGTATTTCTTTTATAAATGCTGTATAGCAAACCTGTCTCTTTTGTTTATATACTGAGCCAAAACTGTAAAAGTAGCATGATTAAGAAAATATTCAGGTTGTGTTTTGATAGTTGCTGTCTGGATTAAACCAAACCACAAAGTTTTCCTAAACTCCAACTTCCTTATCATGTTAACAGTAAACATAATCACAGCTACATCTCCCTAAAAACACAATTGTTGTTGCACATTAGTTGTTTCAGAACTAGTTGTATAAAAATAACTTGACTGAAGAGACTGTGTTGTTCACCAGATACATTTAAATACAGGAAGTGTGGCCTTTTTGGTAAGAAACGGTACCACACATAACAACATCACAAGTGCATCAACGTGAACATGTTTGGATGTAACGTTTTGTTGAAATTAGCGTGACACACTGGTGTTAACAAAAAATAAGACAGGCACTGGTCTTCAGTAGTTGGGCTGTGATATTATATGCTGTATTAGCAATCTTCATGAATCAACACAAATTAACTCAGCACTTTGAACAACACACCGTACTGAAACACAGCTACGTTCCTACATTTACTTGCTCTCTCATGCCATCTATTGGACACAAATGTATAAGCACACACACACACTAGTCAATAATGATGACGAGTCCAAAGGTTGACTACTACAGTGGAGCACACAGTTAAGTCAACACCCAACATTTCAGTTCAATTACAACCTGAAAACATCACATCTCTGACAAGTTGTATGGTTTTTGCTTTTCTGGTGTTTTCATAGTTGTGTTGAGGTTCTCTGTGTGCTGTGGTACACTACTGTCCACTATTCCTACCACCTAAACATATAGGATAGACCCCTAATTATGAATTCCTCCTGACCCAAACATCTACATGGGAAAACACACGTGTTTCACCGAATCTGTTCACATTCTGAGCTACTACTAGATGTCTAAAATATTTTAATACATATGTGATTATTTAGAATTAACATGCATATACTAAAGTCAATCAACAAAGTCATTTACATGCTATAATAAACATCACATACATAAATGTGAAAAGGTCTTATATACACCACCATGGAGACATAGGTGGAAGATTTTCTTTTGTGTATTTAAAAGAAAACTAGATCATTTTTCAGACATTTGCTTGTTGTTTTTCAAACATTAATCGTGTTTGAGTTGTTTGTGTGTCTGTGAGAGTGTTTCAGTTGTGTATGTAAAATCTTCCATATGTGTATGATGATTGCACCTCGGACTATGAAGCACACCTGTAACAAATAAAAGGGTTTCCCACTCCTACGTGGGCAAAAAGGCATCTGGCCACAGTATTTAAAGCAGCGTGGGGTTGCTTTGCTACGTTTGTCCGGCCTCAAGGTAAGTATACAGCATGACCCTGTTCATATCTTGGTTTTATCTCTTTCCAACCAAAAGTTCTTGTGGCTCCAACAGATGTGGTCTTTGGGTATGTTCTGCTTCCTCATCGGAGCGTCGTATGGTAAGTGTACGTTTAAAGTGGGTTTCTTTGATAGTTTACACATCAGTCTGACATATTCGATAACTTTGCAAAAAGCAATCTATTTGCCTCTATTTAAAATAGATAAGTATGTCATAATCCACCATAGTGATGATCACATTTTAATATAAACATATCCTGTCTTCAGAACCCTGCATATGCTGGTATTCTGCTTTTCAGAAATATGAGTTTGAGCACTGGAGAGCTCTGATAATGATGGTCAATAAACTTAAATAAAAGTAAAAGCCTGAGAGTATTGTTAAGTATGATAGATGATAGATGTGCTGGATGCAAAATATAGAATTGTGTAAATAGGGATAAACATTAGAAGGTTTAACATGCTCCGTGCAAAATGCTTTGATCTTTCCCATGTTCCATGTAAAAGTTTTATCATCAGCAAAAGAAAACTGGCTGTCGTGCCCATGTAACTCCTAGATAACCATGGCAGGAAGATAAATGTCTAATATATACTGTAGACGTCTAAATAGATATAGAATCAGCAGTAGAAATAAAACTACATTACAACTAATGAATTTGATTTTTTTATAAAATTGCCGGAATATAAAATTGGAAACAGGTTCATTTGGGAATCTTTAATAAAAAAGCCAATCCTTCAATCATGCTCATTTCCAGCCAGCAAAACTGCAACTCGCTACAAAATGAAAGAATCAAAAGATTTGAATGTCGACATCAACTTTCCAAGTCGAGTTTTTATCCAGAAAATAAATGGATAACTAAGGCTGTTTGCAACCTTTATCTCTTCAAATATTACGGTTATCGTATGCTTGTGTGCGTTCTGCTCGTGCACAGCGTCCGACATCTGTTTTGATGAGCTCGGCTGCTTTGGTGGCCTGCCTCCCTGGGGGGCCACCGGCCAGAGACCAGTCTCTGTCCTACCCTGGAGCCCAGAGGACATCGGCACCCGCTTCCTCCTCTTCACCCAGGCGAACCGCCACTATCAGGTGAGGAGGATGCTATATTCACTTTGATTTAGTTTATTTCCTCCCCTTTTACTTCATGCTTCCTTGTTGATACGTGACAGCAGGACAGTGACACAATGAAACAATGAAAAAAAAACTCACGGCTAAGACCTCATATCAGCTGATCTATTTTTTGCTCAATGGACTTTGATTGTGTCCATGTTTACTTACTAATGCATATATAAATATATAGGAGATCAAGATGGATCAGACCATCCAAGCCTCAAACTACGTGGGTTGGAAAAAGACTCGCTTCATCATTCCTGGTTATTTGGAAAAAGGAGATGAAAACTGGCCACAGGACATGTGCAAGGTAGGAACACCCATATTTAAGATTTCTATCATGGATGTCCCTTAAAGAATGACCAGATCCAAGAGGTAGAACCATGTTTTACACCTCAAACAATGCTGAAGCAGAGGGCGAGTCAATACATTTATAGTGTTCTGGATTAAGGGGAAATAGCTATTTATGGCTTGGGGTGTGCAAAGCTTCTTTTCCTTGAAACAACACAGGTGAAAGTTCCCAATGAAGCCCCTATGGGCTCAGAAAAAGGTTTAGTAACAATTCTCATTCTGCTAGATCTTAGTGCTGCATTTGACACAATCGCACGCAACATTTTATTTCAGAGCATTTAACTGGTTTAAGTCATACTTCAGATAGATACCAGAGTTACACAAGAATTATATTATGTTTATTGTACTCTACTTTGACTTCGGACCTTTTCACTCTATATAAGCTTTCTTCAGGCAATATTACCAGGAAGCAGCAAATTCATTTCCATTACTACACAGCTGACAGCCGGTTGTATTTAACCACAAAGCCGGATGACACCAAACGATTTTAGAAAGTTCAGGAATTTCTGAAAGACATGAAGGCCTGGATGACGTAAACATAACTTTTTACTTCAAAATTCAGACACAACTGAGGTTATTATACTCAGCCCTAAACACTCACTCAGAAAAACATGATCAGATCGTATAGTAATTCTGGATGGCATTACCTTGGCGTCCAACTCCACTGGAAGGAAACATGGAGTAATTCTTCACCAAAGAAACACGCTTCTAGGACAGCACTTTTCCACTTGCACAATATAACGAAAAGCATCAAATCCTGTCTCAAAAGGAATGCCAAAAAACTGGTGCATGCATTTATTAATTGTCGACTGGATTACTGTATTGTTTGGATGTTCAAGTCTGTGAAAAGCCTCCAGTTAATCGACATTTCTGCAGCACTAGTACTTCCGGGAACAAAAAAAAGCTGTGTTGCAGGTTTATTTGTGGTTCCAAGAGCACCTAAGAGTAGAGGGCTCCTCTCCTGTGGAACCAACTCCCGGTATGGTTCCTGGAGGCAGACACTCTCTCTTATCACATAAAGTTTTTACAAATAAATTGGATTTGTTTTGATTAACCCCAGAACGGACCAACCCAACACTGGCACTAGAAAGAAGCTTTTGTGTTTTTATGTTACCTGATGGTCAGCTTGGTCCGGGTTAGATATAAAAATTCAGTTGAATGCGATCTGCATCTTCACCACTAAATGACGCTTAATACTACACCGTGACCTTTTACTTCCTTAAACTTTTAAATGGAGAGTTTTTTTTCCAAAAAAAAACAACTTAAATCATCAAGTGGTGTTTTTTCAAATTGCTTTCCTTTCAAATTGTAGGAATTTTTTGTTTTCCGTGCTCTAATCCATGTTTTTTGCCCTGTCTAGACTATGGTGTCGTCCGAAAATGTAAACTGTATTGCTGTGGACTGGAAGAAAGGTGTGAAGACTCGGTATGCCCAAGCAGCCAATAACGTCAGGGTGGTGGGAGCCCAGGTGGCATCCATGATCACATTCCTCATGGTAATCTCACACTAGAGTACCATAGGTGTAGCAAACAACTCTCAATAAATGCACTGCAGAAGAAGACAGGGAAAACAACGACAGCATTTTTGCTTTCCTTGACTGAAATGTATTTTCGCACGATGCAGGGTAACTACAGTCAGATGGCCAA
The DNA here is from genome assembly GCA_016785305.1 of Colistium nudipinnis. NCBI lineage: Eukaryota > Metazoa > Chordata > Actinopteri > Pleuronectiformes > Rhombosoleidae > Colistium > Colistium nudipinnis. The sequence continues at coordinate 1,088,343 of JAFBJU010000111.1, read as the reverse complement.
TAAGTTCCATATTATCGGACACAGCCTGGGAGCTCATGCTGCAGGGGACGTTGGTAGCCGGATCCCTGGCCTTGCTCGCATCACAGGTAAACCTGCTCCAGCAGCCGCGATTGATAATGTTTGCTGATGTTCTGCCCTCTTTTAAGACCAATGTGGAGGACTGAGAGGAATATATTGGCAGAAATTGAAGTACTAGAATTACAATTAGAATTGCGCATCGTCCCACACAAATGTGCACATGCAAACACACAAGTTGGGGGAAATTTGACCTCTGCATTTGACCCATCTGTGGCGCATGCAAGCCACAGAGCAGTGGACAGCTGAGAGCACCCGGGGAGCAGATGGGCTTAGTGCCTTGCTCAAGGGCATTAGAGGTGGCGTCTCTTTTGTTAGTGGCGGGGGTTTGTGCATCCTTCCAGAGGGAGTCTGCCTGTCTCCCTCACCACTAGGCCACCTCTCCCCATATGATATACTACTATATATATAAAAACAATTGTAGGTACATTTTTACCAATTTCCCCTAATTCCACACAGAACCTTCAAGTCAGTATAAGAAGGTAAATGTAATATTGTTGTGGTATTTGAATACGATGTGCTACAAGAGATAAGCTGTGTATTGTGCGAACCCCAGGACACACATGAGCATACTAATTATTCCCCCATCATACACAAAGACTGTCGATATACAGTAGATGCTAGGAGCTCAATAGTAGTATCCGTAGTCGTAGTCGTGGTAGTATTAGCACATTTTTGACAAAGATCTATTGGAGCTATTTCCTATTATTACATTTGACTGATTGACACTGATTACTTTGTGTGACACTGACAATGCCCCAGCAAATTGTAAAACTGTCACTGTCATTGTCATTTGCATTAAAATACATTGTGTGCATTTTTATCAGGTGATATGCAAGTCAGGGGATCAAGAATAAAACCTGTATCAGCTCATAAAAGAAAAAAACATTTTTCATGAGATTGATTGCGAAAAATTCCACAAAAACAGCTGAGCTGCTACAACTTTATCTAGAGAGTCGCTCATCTTTAAGCAATTTAATACCATTCTTCCTCTGCACAGGACTGGACCCAACTGAACCTTACTTCCAGGACACTGAAGCCTCTGTGCGTTTGGACACCAGTGACGCTGCCTTTGTGGATGTCATTCACACCGATGCACTTCCTTTCTCATCCAAACTGGGTACATATCGCAGTTGACCAATCTATAAGATCAAAATGGGAAGTATTTCTTCAGCATCCTCACTGTACTCAATTAAAAGGCACTGGAGAAAGAAATAATAATCCACCACATTTAGTTACGCTATCTAATAAGCACAACATTAAGGTAATTGAGGAGTTTTCATCCACACAGAGATTATGTTCTTTGCCAGAGGGGTGAGCGATTTCTGTATCAACCCTCTCAGGTCTGGGGATGTCACAGCCTCTGGGCCACATTGACTTTTATCCCAATGGAGGAGAAGTGATGCCCGGCTGCAAAGCCAACAAAGGCAGCCTCAAGGATCTGGACGCTATCTGGGAAGGTGAGACGTGTGAACACAAACGCAATACAATGCTCCTCTTGCCCCTTTGCGCCACTCATTGAATGACTACACATCACATACCCTGAGCCACGCTTTTCGGAACATTTTCAGTTGCAACTGCCCAGCCACATCTGTCAGAGCAAATACATGTGTACATTATACTACTAATTAATGTATTGTTTGTGTATAGTCTTGTGATGCAGGTAGATAGTCAGATATAATGAATAAAACAAAGGTCTGCTCTCCTCCTCCATTTCCCCCCATATTCCTTATCTCCGAAAACCAATGGCGTCCTCTCATGGAATGAATAAGAACTGCAAGAAACTAGATGTGACATGACAGACATTGTCTGACATCAGACGTAATCAAAAAGGACAGACGTCATGACCAGTACAACAATCCTTCTCAGTAAAACCTAAATTGCCAATATTTTTCTGATCGGTCAAAGTCGGTCAAAGGGGAGATTTATAGTTTTTCTTAAAATAAACGTTATGGCATGTCCTCAGGTAATACTGCTTCGACAAGTTCCGCACATTGAGACTCCAGCCTCCATCCGACTCTTCCTATACATAACACAATGAGTCATCCATCCCATTTTCTCAACCACGCAACTTACAATGCAGAGCCCCCTGTGGAATATTGGAGTTGTCCCAACGGAAAAATCGTAAAGAAACCACAGGCAGGAGTTATTCCTGCTCGTCTCATCTGAGCAAATATTTTCTAAAATGAATGACGACAGCCTTCTTTTGAAATGTGCTGCTGACTAGCAAGGCTCAAGTGGCAACATTGGTGCCATGCCTGGGTCATGGGGTGGGGGGCGGGGGGCCCTGGCACAGCTGAATATGCCACTTTTGATCCTATAGATAAGAGAGGGAGAGTGGGAGCCAGGGCTGCATAGCTGGAGTTCTCGGAGAGCATGGTGCGTGCACTGCACTGGAAGAGAAAACAACAGAAGCCATGACCTCTTTCTATGTCTGTCCCCGACCAGCACTGTCGTCTCCCTCCCTATTCTTACTCTAAAGATTCTCCTTATTCTTTCACTGATGCTGCAACTGACTGTTGCAAAGAGGAATTACCTCTGCATAAGGGATTCGATAGAGTAAAACAATAACTAATCAGCCAGAATATTAAAATGATTTACTGGCCAAGAGGTTGATTTTGTATCATTAGTGGATATTCCTTATGCTGTGTACATTCAATACTAAACATTAAACTGGTTTTAATGTTGTGGCTGATCGGTGTAATTATCCCCTTCAGTTCACAGCTTTTCACTGGCTCCACTCTGAAGGTCATAAGTTTGTATTTAGCCATCTGAGAATCGGGACTATAATAAGCATTCACATCTCTTCTCTCATTCCTCCTTGCCCTCTCTTAACACCGTGTCCCTCTCACTTCTTGTCCTCTTCCCTGTCACCACCCGATCCAACCTTTTGCCAGGTACCAAGAAGTTTGAAGCCTGCAACCATGTCCGAGCCTACCAGTACTACATGGAGAGCATGGTTAAACCCCAGGGCTTCGTGGGATTTCCCTGCTCTGATAAGGCCAGTTTTGCCGCTGTAAGTTCAACTCTCTCCTATGCGACACCTCCGCATGTGGCAGCAATATTTATGTCATTTTTGGCTGAGTTCAAATCCTCAATTGTTAGTTAAGTGAGTGAAAATCAAATTTTCAACATTTTATAACCTTACTTTAATCAAAAAAACAACAACGACAACATCATTTAATTGTGTAAAACATCAAAAGTCTTTTTTATAATTGATTTCCTTATGGTTTATTTGTTACCTTTATGGAAGAAGTATGCAAATTATTTATGTCGAGGAAAAGCCTTTTTGTAATTAATGTATAATATAATAATTCCCACTAAAATATAGGATACACACACAAATTATCTGCAACTTCTTACTAAGTCTGGAGCCAATCCCAGCTGTCTAGGGCTGATGGCGGGGTACACCCTGGACAGGCCTGACACGTAGAGACAGACAACCATTCACTCTCACGTTCCCATCTTCGGACAATTTAGAGTCGGCAATTACCTAATTAACCTAACTAACCTGCATGTCTTTGGACCCTGGGAGCGAGAGTCCGCCGAGAGAACCCATGCAGACCGGGGAGAACATGCAAAACTACACACAGAAAGGCCCTGAACCAAAAAACAGCCAGGTGTAAAACCAAGAACCATCTTGCTGTGAGGCTCGAGTGTCTGCACCGCACCACTGCATGTAATAAAGAGGCTTACAAACACTCAAGCAAAGTGCAGTTGCCTCAACTTTTAGAGACCAATACACAGGGATATCCATCTGCATGCCACGGTAGGTGGTGTTGTGAGGCAGTGACTACATGAAAAGCATGCTATCCGTCAAGATGCGGTCAATTAGAGATGCACATAAAACCAGAAGGTGCTGCCTAGCTAATACAAGAGCGTGCGTGTTAAAGTCTCTGGTTTAGAGGTCAACATTGTTAGGATGTGTTGGTCCAAAGCTTTCTGTTTAAGACCTACACTGATACACTTCACAGCTACTAAACAAGCCACTGTAGTTTCTGTAGGTTCAATCAAAAGTGTTGCCTTGGGATCCGATGTTTAGTGGTATTGCAAACAATTAGATTTTTTTTATTGAAAACATCACCATGAAGTTGGACCCAAGCAGCTGGTGGAGAAAAACACATTCACGCCCTGTGTGAAAGGTTAAAACAAAACTTGCAGCTTTAATGGACCTTAGGGGTGGTAGGGGTAGTGGTTCGCACTCATGCCTCACAGCACCAGTTTGAACCAGGGGTCAACTGGGGATCTTTCTGTTTGGAGTTTACACGTTCTCTCGATGTGTCTGTGGGGGGTATCTCCGGATTCTCCTGCTTCCTCCCACAGTCCAAAAATATGCCAATGGGGTTAGGTTCATTGGAAACTCTAAACTGCCCCTAGGTGTGAATGGTCGTTTGTCCTGTGATCGGCTGGTGACCTGACTCACCCAAAGTCAGCTGGGATTGGCTGCAGCTCCCCCTGTGACCCTTATATGTGGAATAGATAATAATAGATGGATTGGATATATACTGTAGTTGGACGTATACAGATGAGCAGTGTTGGAGCATTTAATAAAAGTGACTCTTAGATGGGCTCAGACCAGAGCTGGGGAAGAGGCCTACGTATATCACCAACATCCCAGCCTATGTATAGAATGGCCACCTGTCGCTGCTGCTGAATGACACTGATATGGCTGTGAACCATTTCTTTAGTTTTAGAAGTCAGTTCGGCAACATGGGATTATTCTTGGTTGAATCAGACGAGGGGGCGAGGTAAATGGGCTTCCCTCATGTCTCCCGTGGGGAGGGTGTATCTGCAGCTGTTGGTGTTAATTACAGTTTATCCCTGCTCTGGACACATGTCCCGATCAAAGGAGGCCCGGGGAGCGCCAAGCATGAAATCATATGACTATGTCCCTGTTGAGAGATGACAGCACCCCCTTTTCGCTCACCTCGTAAACGCTGTCTGGTGTTATTCCTGCAGCCATAGCTGACAGCCACAAAGTCACCATGATCCCACGCAGTAACTTACTGCATAACCAGTGTCTTTCTCCGTCTCCATATTTTTAAGGTGGCAATCTGCCACATTTTTAAGGACCACAGCGGGTAGAGACTTTTACTTTTCCCAGACTCTTCTTTGACAAGAGAAAGCTCTGACAATCCATCATACACTGAGCTCGGTGTCCACACCTCACCATGTCCTTGTCTTCACAGGGGAAGTGTTTCCCATGTGAAACCGGTAAATGTCCTCTGATGGGCCACAATGCCGACAGGTTCACAGTGGCCGATGGCATTTCAAAGACAAACTACTTCCTCAACACGGGCAGTTCAAAGCCCTTTGGTCGTAAGTACCTGCCCTGACAAAAGTAAAACACTCTTTACTGTCCTATTTTAATCCTGCAATGCCTTCTGCAAGATACTATACAAATATAGTAGGCCTACATACCAAACTTGATATATTCTCTCTGTTTTCTTTGATTCTCCCGATCCATTGAACATGACACTCATGTATTGAGCTATTATGACACTATGCCAGTGCTGTAGTGCAATGTTGTAATGGCTTATTAATTCTTTCTATTTCTAGGTTACAGCTACAGAGTAACAGTAACCCTGGATGGACCCAGCTGGCCTAACCCAGGTTACATGTTTGTGACACTCACCGGAAAAAAGGACAGCACCGAGGAGTACCGGCTTCATCGGTAAGACTGCCATTCACTGGTCTGCGGAATAAAGCTAGGGGTTCTGGTCCATCACTCATGATGCAGTCCACTGAACTGCAAAATACCAACAACAGTGCATTAGTGTGTGTTAAAGTTTGAACAATGTGCTGCTGTTGTATAGTGTTTTGTAGGTGGTGGACAGGAAGAGGTTTTCAAGCCCATAAGTGTGTATGGGGACCGCAATTAAAGTGCAGGTGAATGCAAGATTGTTTGTGATGAGTTAACCACCCACGTAGGTGACAGAAATGGAGCTCATCTCAGGACAGTACGTTTCAAGTGTGATCTGCTTTGACCTTGCACTAGGGGTACACTGACGCCTGGGAGGACCTACACACTGCTGGTAGAAGCTGAAGTTGACGTGGGTGAAGTGACAGAGGTGAAGTTTCGGTGGAACAACCACATCATTAATCTCATGAAACCCAAGTACGGAGCGTCTAAAGTGGAGCTGCTAAGAGGAAGAGACAACAAGATGTAAGTTGGCCGATGTAATTAATATCTGCTGTTACATATGTTTCGGATCATAGAGAGGTTGAACTCCATATTAATCACAAACAGATCATTAAGATTACAGTAAAACGTAGACATAACATTTATTAGATGAGAAGAATTGATTAATAGAGCTGTGGCATGCCACTAGTGCCATCTAGAGGTAAGAGGCTGGGATTGGAGGCAGGTGTGGACAACATCCTGAGTACTTTAAGATTTCCCTTATATGATTATTTCTCTCCCACTCCCTTTTGTTTCATGTCTATTTATAGAAATAAATAGTAATGTAGTGATGGGTAAAATATTTTTCTCCACATGGAGCAAACAATAGAACAAATCAGAGAGTACCTCACAGATGTATTTGTTGTTCATTCTTCAGTTCTAATAGCAGTGAGAAGAGGCTATGATTTATATATAAAAAAAATATTTAAATTGAATCTCGATTGTGATCTGTAATGTCTCACTCAGTTTTTCCTCTTTTTTTATCTTCTTCATAGAGTCCTTTTCTGCGGAACAGAAAGGGTGGCGGAAAACACAGTCCAGTCTGTGCTCCCATGCCCAGTTTAACTATTCCTAATATTTTCATCTATCTATCTATCTATCAATAAAGATTTTGCATTCACACACTTTTTATCATTATGAAATGATAATTGAAATTGACATTTCCCCGAACATCACAGACAACAGCAAACACTATGGAGATCTAAAATTCCAAAATATGAGCTGAAATATAGATTAGGCTGAAACATTTGATCTATTAATGATTTATTTGCTCTGTAGAATGTAAAACAAATGTGTGTGTGTGGGGGGGTGCATTGCAATTTCCAAAAGGCACCAAATAATGTATTCAACTGTCTTTTATTGTCCAAATAAAATTCCGAACTCCAAAGACACATTATTTAGTTTGGAATGAGCAGATATAATAGCATCTTTGAATCTAGGACCACAAAACTGTGGCATTTAAAATATAACGATTATTAATATATAATATAAAGATTATCAGGTATCAAAGTTTCCGCATATTCTCTTTATCTGTTTGGTATTATCATTATTATTAGAGTCAAGTGATGGCAGGCAAGAAATAGAAATACACAACACGGTTACTACAAACAACACAAAGGCATTAAGACATTAACACACTGATCATGTGTAATAACACCTATGTTATCATCATTATTATGATATAAAAAACAGAAAACATTTTTTTAAGCAATATGTGAGTTGTAGAAACGTTTGTGTGGGTACATTAATCTTGAATGGGCACATGCGTCTGTGCAAGTTTACTGAATTATTTTATTATTTATGAATCTTATCTCGAAAAAGAATTCACATAAAACCGTACCTGACAGCATCAAAGTTATTCAAACTCCCCTCACCTATCAGTGCAATGTTATTACTGTCATTCTAACAGAATGAACAAGGGCAAGGGATACTTCGCTTGTCTTTCTCTTCAAAGTGAGATGCTCCTCACAGCCAAAGGCCTGTCAGGAAAAGGGAGGGGATAAATGTTACCCGCATTAATGTTGAAAGACATCACACTCCATTTGTACACACACAAATCAACAGTAAATTACATGGTGAGATCACTGCACTTTCCTGCTTATTTAGATACGCAATGGTCCTGCACACAATCTTGTCTAATGTGTCACCTATATCTGCAATTCCAAAAGGCTGTTACATGTGTGTGTATGTGTGTTTTTGTGCGTGTGTGCCTCTGCAAAGCTCTTATTAATCTGTCCGTGGCCTTTCGTTGGCTTATGAAGTCCTGATTGTGTGTCATTGTTTGGCTTCATTTATTTGAACACACACCCCATAATCACGCTTGTAAATACACAGCTTTAAAAAAAAGGCGAGCTGCCATTTTCATCATAGCGCTAACAAAGTGCATTTGAAATCACTCTGACTTCCCCAGAGCTGAGCCATCAGTGCTCGCACAATACCAATCAGAAAAAAACTCTCTGCATCAAAGCTCAAAGCTTGACTACATTAATAATATTAATAAAACCGCAAATTGAACGTGTGGGCTCTGAGGTGGGGGGGGGGAGGAGTGTCTTGAAATCCTCTAAAGACATCTGTCTTTGTCTCCAACTCGTTTCTCTTTTCATTATTGGCTCATTGAAAGTGAAGGCTAATGACAAAATAGCAGGCTAATTCCTGTAATTATGTGTGTTTGTCAGAGGAAATTTGCAAAATGACAGCACTTCTTTTCCAGATCTTAAAGCCAGCAGCTTCGGGGGTGGCATTGTTACTAACCAAGCATTTAGAGACAGGTCATGAATTAGTGAGGTACAGATGTAGGTGGTGAGAGAAAAGTAGCCCCCCTGGGGAGTGCTTGCACAACACATGTAACCCTGTAGGGGAGGCCTTCATTGTATTGTCATCATGACCAGAGAAGTGAATGTATGTGTGTATTGTTGCAAAGTTGGGACGAAAGCAAAACATGAATGTCCAACAACAAGCGCTTCACAACGTGGGACCTTTTGTTTTGAACACTCAAAGGAACAGAGCCATAATAAAACTATTTACAACACTACATTATTTTTTAACCTTGACTACAAATGGATTCAACATTAATGTGAAAGCAGACTATGCAATTGCAATTTTAGTGCAGAGATAGGTTGAAAAGAGGCAGATGGTTCAAACAGGCGTCAGTACAGTCATTATAGTGCTGAGGCTGATTTGAACACAACAGTTGAGGTGTTTTTGCATTGAATTACCTGGTGATGCAGACTTTGTGATTCCATAAATTCAATAAAATTGCCATCTGCAACAACAAAAGGATCCTGATTCAAACTACGGAGGGCATAGGCCTCTAGACATTGGCAAAATTAGAGGAGCCAAAAAAAACTGTGCTGGGCTGGATATGAAAGACAACTGGTGGTGTTTTCTTTTTCTAAGCATAATGATGTGGATATAGATTTGTCAGGAGGTGGAACAATGTCAGGCAAACAGATACATAAGGATGTTGGGAAAAGAAGTGACGTATGTTAATCGTAAGTTAAGTGGTATTGAATCTGTAAATCCAACTGTTTTAACAAATAGCTTGAGCAAAGCAATAACAGATGTTGAAAATGTGGACGGTGTCACGACATGGTAGTTTGTTTGTGGAAAGCAAAAAACAATCACAGTAAAGAGGAAAGGCTCTCAGGGGTACAGATTGGGTTTAGGTCTTTAGTTGTTATTGTTCAGGTTAGTGTAAGAGGTTAGGGAACACATTTTGTCAATAACTGTCCTCACAAGGGTAGATTTTCAAGTGTGAGTGTGTGTGTGTGTGTGTGTGTGTGTGTGTGTGTGTGTGCGCGTGCGTGCGTGTGTGCAGGCCTACCTTTACACCGGAGTGCTTAAGAAGGTTAAACATACACTCCATTCAAACAAACAAATTCTAATGAACTTACATTCCGTCTGTGTTTGGCGAAGTGAAGCTTTAATAAGCTCAAAGTGTGTCAAGCTCCCTGTTATCGTCCCAAAATTTCATTGGTTACTCATGCAGCGGTGAACTCCACCATTAACAGGGAGAGAGCCTGTGTGTGGGAGGGCAGCTCAAGGACCACTTGGGGAATTGAGGTCCCTCCAGATCGCTGTAGCAACTATTCCACTTCATAGCTATTTGAGGGAAATCTGTCACACCTATCCGACCTTCTCACCCTATCTCCTCGGTCCCCTTCCTCTGATCCACACACACACACACACACACACCCACACACACACCCTCACACCCATGCACTTCACACACACACCACAGGCAGGCTAAAAACAGCCTTGCCCTGCAAAGGGTTGAGTGACTCTCCACGGCTACTTCTGTGTGAATAATACACTTAGTGCATAAATGTATTCTGGTTACTGGACAAGTGCGTGTTTAGTTTCATATTCCTCTGAGTCAATCACGGGTTGGGTTTTTGGTGGGAAAGGGAAACAGGAAAAAATGTGAGTTTTAAGAGTAAAATCGTGTCTGTTGGGGAATGTTGGGATTTTCTTTAAAAGCATACAAAAGAAAGTAGGAGAAAGGGAGTTGTTTCTTTAAAGATTATATATATTTTTTTTATGTGTGCATTTACAGTGCTCTAGCATACTATGCGATAGGATAAGGCCTCTTATATCTACCTGTGTCTTATATCAATAGATTTTCATCGCTCCACAGCAGCAGTGTTGTCCGGCATCACTACCTACTACCTACCCAATTATTTCTGGCCACTATAAGCAGTATTGACAGTTTTGCCTAGCTTACCTTACTGGCGTCAGCAAGCATTAGCGATTTATCTTCGTAACTGAACGTTCTTTTCATCAGCTGCGGCCGTAATGATGATAAATAATCAATTTGGCGTTTGTATCAACGTGCCTAGCTTAAATTACGTTGTCAATCGATAGGCGACACCCGGATGTCACGTGACAAATTGTCGCGGCGTGATCACAGGGTGAGTTTAACAGAGAGGTTATACCGGTCTGAATTTTGATAACAAAAATTATCTTTCAAACAAAAGCGTTCATTTACATCATTCATGAAACTGGACATAAAAAAAATACATATATCTTACTTCATCCAAGTTATAACTGCACTCTCAGCTGCTATGCTGTTGTCCTGCCACCAGCTGGAGACTACGCTCCACTCAGTTTCCGTGAAATGTGTGGGTTCACTAAATGTATATTTTTTAAAGTAATCTTGAGTATGTTACTGCTATTAACGGCAATCAAATGACAAAATGCATCACAATACTAGGCTGCCTTTTCATTTAATTTGGTTCTGGCCCACCTTAAAACTTAAAACTTTGTAAACTGGTTCTGACCCAGAGACAGAAAACTTAGCGGTGTTTGTTCCTGGCGGTCAGGTGTTCTTGAAGCCCAGGCCAACAGACATCAGGTGAACTGGAACATCACACTGTGAATGAATTACACCATTCATTAAGACATGGTACAGTTTTTGAATCAATCAAAGCACTGTGATCCAACATGCACGAGGCATTTAGGTAATTTATGCATATATCAATATAAATATTTTAAATGGTGCAGATCCCTTTTGTGTTATAACATCCATTGGCTGATGGTAATACACGTGTTGATTGTTTTAACAGTAATTGAGTGCTAACCAATCTACCACTGTGCTACATTATCTAAAAATAATCAGATTTTCTGTAAAAAACTACACCAAGGAATGTTATTTGAAATACACATACCGTTTATTGGTGGGAGTCTGACAGTGAATACCTGGCATTGATCAAAAATGAACATACATCCATTACAGTGTGAATATTGCAAGAGAACAAGACATTTGTAACGTAAGATTCAAAAAACAAATCTCCTGCATCATCAATAAAGGACTAAAATAACAAAGTGAACATTGTGTTGCGTTCCACAGTGGCTAAGAGGACCCTAACTACAAGCTCAATCATTAACTGTATTTTTTTTTCTATTTTCTATTATTTGTGTTTAGATAGTGTTAAGCAGATACGTGTACATGATGCAAGCTGGCTAGTTTGCTACCTTATATCACATCCACTGGACTATGTACCTGACCTCAGACTGAGGCAGCCAGTAAAATCATGTCTGCTGCCTTCTGTCTAAAGAACAGGTAACTAATGTCAGCTAAAGATGTCTTCACAATAGTGGTTTCATAGCTTTACGTACACAGCTGCTACATAACAGTGTCCAGTGCATAATGTAATACTCAAGGTTGCACAAAATGCATGAATGAAATAATCTAACCAAAGAAACAACAGCTTGTGGTGTTATTTAATCCTTCGGCTGGATATCCATCATTAGTTAGAACAGATATGTGTGGAGGGAATAAGGTTATTGAGTTAGTTATCGATAAAGTATGTGAGTTGCTGCCCTGCTATGGTTGTTATAAGCTGCCGTCATTCACATTATCTACATCAGCACAAAAAGCAGCAGGGTATTACACACAGCCGAGTCGGTCTCCAGCACCGTGAAAAAGAATAGTTTCTTCTTTAACCATCGTCGTCAGTGGGAAAACTCGACTTTGAGCACTGGTAAAAGCAACTTTTTGTCAAGTCATTCCTATGTGACACATGCGAAACGTGCAATGCAGAGAGAGTGCCGCAAACTGCAGAGGGCACTGAAGATTGTGCAACTTTGTACACCAACACTGAGCGAGACAAGCTTCCCTTTACAGTTCAACTAAAAAAGGGAAAAAAAGGCTTTAAAACTGGTTATAATTAAGGGCTTCAAATGAACTGCACAGAATCTTTAATACGTCTGTTAGGGTTGTTCTCAATACCGATAACTTGGCCAAACAAGCAAACGCCTAAACGAAAGTTGTATTGAGTATTCATCATATGCTGCCTCTTTATGGGATATTTCACATCTGCATTGTTTGAGAATGTTAGAGATGTGTGTAAAACTAAAACATAATATGCACCACTGAGTGTGTGGTATCAGTATCCATTTTGAAAGGGAACACAGCCATTACATCCATTCTAAGTTAACTTAAACCTTCAGTGCGAGCTAACACGCTGAAGCAGGAGGGAAGGCCAGCATTAAAGCAGCGTTTCAGAATGAAATCTATTATTTAAATGGAGTCAGTGCAAACTGTGGATTTGCTTATCGAGGCAAAGTATTTGGGCAGTGCCCAAGGCCTGTTTGGTAACTTTCCAAAACAGACGACCTGACAAACATTGCAACAAAACCAAGCAACGGTTGCGGCGCATTCACTCGCACCATCGTAACAAAGACCATCAGACTGGTCTATCGCCTGAAAGTACATAGTACTGCAGTAAAACCAAGGACCAGAGTTTGTAGAGACAGAAGTCCTTGGAAAATAACTTGGAAGCACACTGAGACCATCCCACATGCATTTTCACATTTCTGAAAGGAACAAAAAAAAAACAGCAGGGTGAAAATGGAACAAGCTTCCACATTATTTGTCACACGTTGCAGTTCTATATAATGGTGATCTGCTGATCCAGCGTCCCCCTCTGCAAAACATCACTACCTCAACAATTTAGCTGATTTCTCTCCAGGCTGCAAGCATGCGTCAGTGAAATTTAGAGGGGACTTACAGTAATGTCCCTTTAACTCATCATATTGTTTTTTTGTTGTTTTTTTTAATGGAGGACGTTCGATGAACATGTTGACGTTTCGATATGGCAGTTGCTGAATGACCTCACAGTCTGCGAGATTGATTTCACACATATATAAAGCTTAAATATAATATTATGAGGGCTAGGGAATGTGATGTATGATAATGGATAGGTTATATTCATACTAGGCACTAAAATAGGACTTCCACAGCCATGTGGAGAAGTGGCCATTTGCTTGTTCGATTATTGTCTCAGCTGCAACACACAAACAACCATTTCTAATAAATTCTATGGCTCTGGTGGTTAGCAGACAAGTGGAAGTAATCAGTCACTGAATATAAAATGAATTTTGATGGAATGGAAAGGGTGACCCAGACACATTGAGTTACAGCCATAATTTCAAAGCGAAGTACAGCACACTGCTTCAATGAAATGTTTTTTTTGAGGATGGAGGTATTCAAGTTTCCTCTATGTTTGCAAAAATAAAAAACAGGCAACACATCCACTCTCGTTCAAAAAATGAACAAGGCAATCAAAACTGCCTTGGCTTCCTATCTTATGGCTGGTGAGGAAAGAAAATGTTGAGAGATGTCCATGTTAAAGCATTCACTTGCTGCACAAACGCGCGCACACACACACAAACTCTTGGCTCTAAAGCTGCTGAAACAATGCTAAAAATCTGTACAATATTTAAATACTGTATTTACAGAAATAAACACACGTGATTGTTTGTCTCAACTGGAATCAAACTTTAAGTCTTAAATCGATTCAAGTGACCTGTGGCATTTTGTCCACATCTTATAATCGGAAGCATAAACAAATAAAGGCAACATTTAAGCACATGATGGCTGTACTAGTGTTACAGGTCGAGCTCGCTGCAGAACGTTCCACATTCTTGGAGTGTGAGAATCAGCGTGAAGGACCACACTGGTGGCTTTGCATGATTTGGCCAATTGATTGAATACTTGAATCATAAATACTGGCTGATTTAATTATAAATGATATGCTTGTTGTAAATGATATGCTCCAACCCAGCAGTCCTGGATGGAGACCCCTATTGTCCGCAATGACAATGAATATATTTATATATACAAATGTGACGTCTTCAAGTTCCAGGCCCATCTTCATCTTCAGCTGTTGTGCATGGAATGTACCTGCTTTGTGTAATTAGCCAGGCATGTTAACGCTCCAACTTGGACTGCAATTATTACCATACCAGAGTTAAGAGGAGATTGAGCAATAAAGCTAACGTCTGCACCCCTGGATGTGAATAGGTATTTGTTTGCTGGTTTATATACTAACCAGAAGATTACTATAGAAGGTTACTATTAAATATAGATATATATATATATCTCTATATATAGAGATATATATACATAGAGAATCTTTCTGAACTAAAACAATACGCTGGAGGGAGAGGTTGGCAGCAGTGGGAGATGTTGACAGTTTGCACTTTGTTCTAAAGGGCTGAATCATACGAAACCACGGGAATGATCCTCACGACTGCTGTGAAGTGGAGCTGATGTAATATTTGGACATCATCAGACCTTGTTATTGTGACCTCACTTCAATTTTACCACACAATATTGTGTGTGTGTGTTGCACGTAAGCTTTGTGGCGCAGCCAGGCAGTGGAAATCAGCATTGGTACTGGATTGTTGGATTACAATGATATTCAGCAACATTCAGGAATGTGTAAAGAGTTATTCTGAATGTATATCCACCATAGTTGTGTAGGCATATTATATTGTACAAGCTTTTCCTCTGTAATGCAGAGAACATTTGAAAAGCTGTCAGATGTGTCACAGGCCCTTAAACCTGCCTCGCAAAGGTAAGCCTCAGCGTGGGGGTATACGGGTTTGTCTGGAGTGTGAAACACTATGCAGCTTGTCATTAAATAAACTACTGGGACGGGGTAAGTAAGTGACATACTTTTTTTAGAGTTGAATGTCATCCCGTGTTTCAGGTGAAGTTTGACATTTTTATTCAATCTTTCTGCCGCCCAACCTTAAACTGAGGGTGAATGACCCTCGAGATTCATCATTATTTATCATTTTCCAGTAAATATCACCAGCTTGTTGTTCTCTGTTTTGTTCTGTGTTTCTTTTTGTGTGTATGCATATCTACGTGTGAATGTTTACATGTTCCTATATATATGTTAGTATATTATTGTATCTGTATGTATTCTTACCATTTCGGTTCCTTCCAACAACTACAAGTTGCACTGGGCTCTCATGGCTACTTAGTGGCTAAGAAAGTCAATGCTGGCTTTGACGGTGCGCCCGGTGGACACATCCACTGCCATGGCCCGGATCTCTGTGTCTCCAAACTGCATGAGCGTCTGGATCTCGCGGCGCGGCGCTGTGCTTTCCGTTCCACTAACATCCAGACGAAGTGTTCCGCACTTCCTGACGCCGGGCTCGCTGATGAACCCCACGCTCTCCTTCTCGGAGCAATAGACGTGGATGACGATGACCTGCTGGGAGGGCTTGGCCGGCGTGTAGCTCCGTTTCACCATCTCGCCCAGCGACACCGACTGGTCGGCGGCGATGAAGGTGTCGAAAACGTCAGTGCACCACCGGGTGCCGTCCTTCACCAGCAGCTTCTCCGACGGGTGCTTGCCGTCCACAAAG
This sequence comes from Colistium nudipinnis, assembly GCA_016785305.1. Taxonomy (NCBI): domain Eukaryota; kingdom Metazoa; phylum Chordata; class Actinopteri; order Pleuronectiformes; family Rhombosoleidae; genus Colistium; species Colistium nudipinnis. The sequence continues at coordinate 1,072,421 of JAFBJU010000111.1, read as the reverse complement.
CGATTGAGGACACCCACGCCATACGTGAGGGGCGAGCGGCGGACTTTGATGACGCTGGGGTCCAGGCCAAATAGCACAGCACCTTTCAGGATGGTCAGGCCGACGTCGTGGGGGATGATGATGCGGCTGCGGCCCTGGAGCATGTTCTGAACAGCTTGCTGCAGCAGGGGCGACTCGGCGAAACCTCCAACCAGGAACAGGAACTTAATGTCGCTCACCTCTGGCTTATCAAAGAGCTCGGCTGCGGGAGGAGTACAGAATCTCACAAAATTGTTCGAAGTGTATCTACGTTGACTTTGACTTAGAATTGACTTTGTCATGTATAAGTCGCTCAAGGACAAACTGCTACGCACCAACAATTTGAGAAAAAACAATTCAAGCAGAACAAACAAATCATGCTCAAGTAATGTGACCTACTTTCTACTGGTTAAGGAAGCTGTAAATAATGTAGGTTGGCTGCTTTTAGGTAGAGAGCAAAACTAAAAAACTGTTAGTGTCAGTGAAGAACACCCAGTCATGTATGACAGTGCTGGAGATGGGTACAACGAGTGTACCATTTCTAAAAAAAACATTCTAATTTAAGTCAGTGTGAAAAACTGCTACGTCACTTATCTAAGAGATGTGAGCCGAGGTGTGGGAGTTGTCGAAGCAGCTTACTGAGATGTTGGATGATGTGGTCTATGGTTGGCTTGAAGAGTAAATTCATGGCATCAGGGCTCATCCTCAGCATCCCCTGAGAGGACCATTTAACAAAATCCACACTGGAGAGGAGAGGAGAGCAGAGAGGAGAGGAGAAGGGAAGAGAGGAGATTAGTTCATCGCTTCCCTTTATCTCAGTTCATGTGCAACTGGAGCAGGGTGATCAAATTAACTATTACCTTTCCAACAATATGAAACTAAATTCTTCATTGTTTGTTTCAGTTTCATTCCCATCAACAAGTCAATTCAACATGTTGCTGAATTATATCAGGGATACAAATCCTGGATGTGAGACAAGTGTTTGATTCCTTTAATATAATCATTCCAAGGTAAGTTGGAATGTTTTGCTATCAGCCACAGAAGTGTTTGCCAGTCTTAAACCCCAGAGGCAGGGGCCAGGGACCAGAGCCCAGTCTTTGCATGGAGCTGGGTTATCGATTTCTACATAAACTGTCTCCGGCTGTCTGCCAAGGTCTCCCCCCCTTGCAATGATCCATGGTGTCCATGTGCTAAGTTCCCATGTGTGTGATCCGTTGTGATGTTGTGTGCACATGGGAGTGTGTGATGCCCACACATTGTCAATGTGCGATATTGTTAATGTTAGCCCCACTCAAGGCCTTCCAGCAAACTAGGAGCGTCGGACCACTTCCAGTCAGGCGTCAGAGGAGCTCGGAGGCCACCGAGGGGTTCCGGTTTCCGCCACAGACATCCTTTTTTTTTAATGTCACTCACTGTGCAATGATGAAGAACCAAACAGTCACGAGACGGGGCCATTAAAGTCTAGACTCCATGGTGCTCCCAGAAGTCGGGCATTATGCTACTCTAATGGCCAAGAGTGAAAGGTTACATCAACATTAATATCTTCTCGGTCTTCTCATGCTGCATTTTATAAGTAGCTCGGCTTTTCCTTTAGTTGACGTGCACTTGCTTCTTCATCAAATGGTGTGGGATGATGATAATACATAGAATCCAAAGCTCACGTTTCAGAAAAAAAGATAAAAAAATATATACTACTACTCGTTACCTGACAGTTTAAGAAACACTTAGGTTAGAGAGAGGTTACCATAGAATAACTACAGTTATTTTCAATCCAGTACAAACAGTTCAATATTTTAGAAAATACAGTAGACTATCAATGTTATGTGAGCGTTAAGAAGGTGGTTCTGATGTATCTATGTAAAATGCTATGCCAAAACCTGTTCCAACAGGACAGTGATAGTCTGATCATGTTACACACTACAAAAGTCCTAAATGCATCTGCATTTATGTGACATAATGACATATTTCTACAGATAATTACTGCTGGATATTTTCTTCATGATCCAAAAAGCACCGCTGACAGACGACCCAACCTCCATGAAATTTGATACATATCTCTGTTACACATGATACCTGACACAGCGTTTCAGGGTAAGGTCCCTGGTTGTCTGGATGCACTCACTTGCTTTTGCGCAGGGCGTGTTCCACACTGTGGCCCCGGAACTTCTTGTAGTAGTCAATGAAGGAGAAAGGCAGGTTGATGTTGAGGGGGTTGGTTCGCTCAGGAGCTGCTGCTCTCTTCCGTGACTCAAACGCGATCATCAGGTCCACCCAGGCGGCTGGCCTCTTTATCTTGAATTGGTCAACGAAATCCTGACCAAAGATCCTACACAGCAGCTTCTCAAATTCATAATCGATGCCAATAGAACCGTAGGGGCCACCTGGGGAAAATAAAAAAATTATAAAAATGTGCAGAAAGCAGGGCGAGGAACAATGACTCAACAGTGTTGGTCCTTTTACCTGAAGCCTTATAGAGCTCCTTTAGATGTCCCTCTGGGAGACGGATCTGGTGAACAGTCAGGTCGACAGTTCCGCCGCCACAGTCCACCACTACGTAACGGTCACCTACACGGAGAATACACCAAAAGGGAACACAATGTGTCCTGTGAACTCCACCTAAAATCTTGACAGCATTTTCCCCGACAAGACTTATTGCCTCTGACCAGAGGCGTCACAACGGGGCAGGCAAACTAGGCAATTGCCTAGGGCCCCGAACTGGAAGGGGGGCCCCAAAGACGGCTGTTTACATTGGTCCACAGCGACAAACTGAAAGCCCCTCAAATTACTTGCCATGAGGAGGCGCTGCAATGACACGTTCAGGAACCCCCCTTATATAGGGCCCCATGGTACTTGCCCGCAGATAAAAGCTTCTTCAGTTTCATTTTTTATTTATTTTTTTGTGTGGAGCCCCCAGAGTGTCTTGAAACGTCCCTGCCTCTGACATGCATCCAGTATCTCTCATCTACCACAGCTATGCTGTTTAGACATTCTCCAGGGAGGCTGGATGTGGCTCCTCAGCTCCCTGAGCCATGTCTCAAACACAAACTGAGTCCTGGTGATCGGATGAGGTAAACAGTAATGATTGGGATTTAGGATTGGTGAAAATATGTTTCGAATTATAACGTGCACAAAAATGCATTCATGGTCACATTTTAAGAAAAAGCATGTGACAGAGAGCAATTTTAAAACGTAGAAATCTAAAACAGAAACTCTTCATTTCTGAGGCGATGTCAATAAGAAGAGCACAGGTCCCCAAATGTACAGAGCAGTGTGACTGAGTGAATTAACAGATAATTAAGCTTGACTCCAGCTCAACTCTTGTCCATCATTTCACTGTACTCACCAGGTTTATAGTTGAGATCAGTGAAGTCAGACGATCAGACAGGTTGTTGTAAGAACCCGGCGGTGTACCGACATTACCCAAACCAATTTGTTTTCTCTTCTGATTATCCAGGGAGTTCATTCACACCATGTCTGATCTGCCTGCCATCAAAATCCAGTGTCTACAGTATAACTAGTACTACATGTGACAGATTAGCAGCACAGGAAACAGCAAGAGCGGTTAACCTCTGAGGAGGAACAGGAAATCATAACAGAGGAATAAGAAGATGAAGACTCTACCTTCTTCCAGTTCCGACCAAAGCTCCCCTATGACATTTTCCACCAAAAAGGTGCGGCTCTGCCGGTTGCGCCGAACATGCTCCTTTGCTGGTTGTTAACAGAGAAAGAATGTTCTGGTGAGTGTGATGAAGACGTGAAGCTCTGCTGTGTGCCCTGTGTGCAGAGGTGTGCACATGCATCCACACCCTAGAGCACATTTGATTACCGCACAGTACTGTACTACTCTCTAAGGAAAGCTCCGTTTAAAGGTCTTGTTGCTGCCGGTGTGAACATGCAGTGAAAGAGGATGATTGAAAATGCTACATGGCGGGGGTGGGGGGGGTGTATATATACATATATATACGTGTTTGTACACAGTATAGCTATATATGTAGAAATACAAACACATATTTATACCAACAACCACAGTCAACGACTGTAGGGACACATTTAATCCTCGTGACCTGAGGTTGACTGTCTAATTGCAGGAAGACCTGTCTGAAGTCAATGTCAGAGGGTCACATCCTACACAGGGGAAACAATACAAAGGAGGAAGGACACCATCTCTCGATCGCATGCCGAGGGCATGAGAGGTCTACAGTCAACACCACATCAGGCTCAAAAACACCTTATTTACAGACGATTCCTAACCAAGAAGAGATCTAAACGATGAGTCTCAGTTTTCAGATAGCCTAAATTTAGCAAAAGATTTATAAAAACAATGTTGCTGCTTGATGTGCTGGTTATGGTCAGTTTGGGATTAGCCTTTTTAAAAGTGACATGTAATTCTATCCAGTTTATCAATGTTTTAGATAATGGCATTTAAATATTTGTGATTTTTCAGTAAAATGACCAATAACTTAATAAAGACAATTTTTTTTTTTCAAGGGAAATGTATTGGATTCCGTTATTGTAATATGGTTTATTGCGACCCACAATTGTTATACTGAACTAACTTTCTCCTGCCAGTTGGTTATTTTAGTATTTCAATGTCGGTCACTTTTTAGTCATTTAATTATGACTTTATTTGCATATTGTTGTTCGTGACAAAAACAAAAAGAAGAAGGGCTGCTTTGTTTGTTGTATTTGGCTGAGTAACACAAGAACAGCATGTGCAACAGCTTAATGAGAATTGGACTGAGGATGAAACATGGAAACGCAGGCCTCACAATAAGAATCCTGTTAACTCTCTTAATGCATGTGCAGTTTGTGCATTTGAAGTACTGTGATTTTGGGATGCACATGGACCAAAATGACTTTGACCACCTTTCAGGGGATCTTTTATCAGACAAAGGCAGAATGTATTAAGTAAAGTAAAAACTACACTGCACTCATCACACAACACAGAAATGAATTACAACCCACGCACTTCTAATATTGTTTACACTAATAATACTTTTTTGGAATTTCAAAACAAATCAAACCATCAAAGGTGAGCTGGGAGGACGGCTGGGTCACGCAGGTAAACCACTAACGTGAATTATTCAGAAACTAAGGAAAGGCAAGAAGAAATGTTATGACATGTAAAAAAAGGTCAATATGCCTTAAACCTTCATGCAATTCAGGTTTGAATGTTAAAAAAAAAAGCATTTAACCATGAAGTGAATGTAAGAAATGACATTCCTAGGCATTTCAACACCAATGCCTGAACTATAAATAAACACAGATTGACAACCATCTACTCAGTATGCTGGTGTGCATGAGTAGAGGTCAGTGAAGCACGACGATAAATGCTGTGTGAAAGCATCATCGCGCTATCTGGATGTCAGTGCTGATGGGATATACCTTGGCTCATTGCATTCCCCGCATTGTCAGTGGGGCTGAGGCCATTCTGGGTGGTGTGGGTGCCCAGGTCCACCATCTGGTGGAGGCGGAGCTTGCGGCAGTAGATCGATGCTGCCTCTGGTTCCAAAGCGATGATCAGCTGCTCCGGGTTTTCACGGGTCACTAAACCAGACTAGGCAAGGGCAAACAAGACAGGAAAATACACACACTGTAACTTTTCAACATCAGCCATGATTTTGCACCTAAATGAAAATCTGGTCAAAAAATGCTGTAACACTTTTATATTTGGCTGAAAGGAGCCAGAGCAGAAAGAGGGCTTGTCAGGGGTGCATCAGAAGAGAGGTGGGTTCCCCTGGAGAACGGATGACGTGAAGGGGAGTAGTAACAGTGGGCTGCCAATCGCTTATCTCCTCCACAGCCAATTGAAAACACGCTTGATGCTGAGTCACTGCACATGCCCCCTCAGCTCACTTTCTCTCTGCCTCTGCATTTTAATCACATCTTCTCCCTTTCTGGTTGTGCCTCCCTCCCTGTCCTCCAGCCTCACTGCAGATAGCCGCTGAATCATAGCACAATGACATCACTGGAGAGGTCAGAAGGAATCTGCACCTAACCAGAAATATGGTTAAAAGAATCTAATGTGGGCTTCCTCTCTGTACAGGAGTTAGATGAGACGACTGATGTTCACTTTGTGTCTATAATCGATAATGAATACTTTTGGAAACCTTAGTTGATTGAGGCTCTCCGAAAATCTTTTTGAGTTCAGTTAAAGATTTTTGAGTTGGATTTAAATAAACCTTTTTGGCCTGTTTTCGATGTTTATGCTCTGCTTTGCACCCGACTTCAAGAAAAACCTTTCATGATGTCACAAAATATATATATTTCTGTAATTTACCACCAATCTGCAATTTGTATGCACAATGTCTGTGCATTTGTCTAACATATTGATATCGAATGTTTCTATGAATCTCACTGTAAAAAACATTAATAAAAAATACTGCCACACACTCACACACAGATCTCCCCTCCTCCTCACCCTGTTTCTCCACTGCAGACAGCCACACCCAGTGACCACACTTAACTGATAGTCCGGAGAGACTCACACACAACCCACACCACACACACACACACACACCCCCACGACATGTTACCCAATCATCATGCTTCATCAGTTTGAAATGGAGGTCAATTGTCATACAATGTATACACACATTCAATAACAACTTGCAACACTGATATAATATAATGCATCAGCCACAAGCATATCTCTCCGACCCCCCCCCCTCTCTTTTGCTCGCTCTCTCACAACAGCAAATATTCTCATCACTCACCTTGTAGGCGGCTTCCCTCATGAACTGCTTTGCAGGCATTTTCCAGATGGCAGGAACTGTGATAACCCATCTCACATCATTGTTGTCAAATTCACCACCTGTCTGATCACTCAGCTCCTGATGGACAAACATTGAAACCCACCAGTTTGTTAAACAACTCTTTTGTATTGTTTGTGACACCGGGCTCACACACCCGTAGAGAAGTGTTTTTTTGGTCAAAGCTTCTGAGAAAATGTATCACCAGCTACAAATGCTATACCATAAAGTAACATTGGCTCTAGTCAGATGGCCTCTTATCCAATAAAAAATAAAACTGTGTATATGAGTCTTTTTGGTTTTTGGTTGAGTTTGAATTAGAATTAGAATTGCACATCGTCCCACACAACATGCGCATGCAAACACACAAGTCAGGGGAAATGTGTCTTCTGCATTTAACCCATCTCTGGTGAAGCTGAGAGCGTCCACTGCTGAGAGATGGAATCTCTTTTGTTAGTGGCGGAGGTTCGTGCATCCTTCCAGACCGAGATTCGAGGCCACCTCGACTGGGCCTCGAACCGGGCCTAGAACCACCACCACTAGGCCACCTCTCCCCATAAACAGGGACAGGTATTCTACAGAATACGGTCATAGATTATCAAAAAAATGAGAAAATACATTCAATGTGTAACACGACAAAAAGATTATTGCTGACAGGGGTATTTTACCTTGAGTGCTTGCTCCTTAAAGAAGGCCAACGCATATGCAAATATATCCAAAGCTTTCACTCGCTTCCCATTGGCTGCGTGGAGGTCCGTGTCAATCGACAGATTCTGATTGCAGACAGAAGAGAAGAAGACATATTTAGAGTTAGAGTAAAAGGGGACATTTTCAATAGACTAATCAACATTTGGTGGAAAAACTGAGTGTTAGACTGGGTCTAAAGTGCTATGGAGCTGAAGGAAATTTCCTCCAGTGCAACAGTGTGGTGAACTGGTAGGTCATACTTAAAATTAAGCTCTGTAGAGCAGAAGAGTAAGCAAGTACGTGCAGCAATTCAGTCTCTATCTCTATTACTTAAAATATACATTGCTATAAATACTGTACTGCTGCTTGGTACGGAGGGAAAAGGAATTGAAAACATGGAGAACTGCTAAAAATGTTTTTACTGTATGTATACAGGATGTAATTATGTGTCCTTACTGCAGTGGTGTGGAGCTTCATTTTGAATTTTTCAAGGTAGAGCCATTGTTTGGACTCGCTGGGGTCTAAGTCATGGTAGAAGTCACGAGCCGCGTAGCCAAAACTGTGAAACTTCCTGTCTGGAGTCAGCAGGATTGTCGTTGGGGTCTTCTGATTGGACACACCGGGGTCTCCACCTTCCCAACGCCTATATGGAAAAAATCCATCATCAATACATAAACAATTCATCTCAGATTTTGGCCTTTGTGTTAACAAAATGTGGGCTTTTGTCATTTTTAACACGTTGTCAGGTTATCAACATTTCTCATCAATCACATCTCACAAAAGGTCATTGTGTTCTAGGCGAAAAAAAGTCAACTTCTAGGCTAATTGAAATACCACACTATTTCAGGAAAATGGAGGACAGCTATTAGTGGTGCCTTGTCTCCTTGGGACAAATGACTGATGGGAGTATGGAGGCCATCTCACTTAATGCACCTGGTGGGTAGAGGAACTAATTTGGGAGATCTGGGGAAAATGCTATTTTGTTCTCATTTCATCGAATGCAAGGCATAAATCCACCACTCTCATGCAAATTATTGGAAGATTTCTGTCAGAATCAAATATCAAAAACTACATAAAAATAACCACTCAAAAAACATCTCATTCGGGTAAGGCAGGAGGAATCTGACACATGCATCTCTGAAATGCATATTGATTTGGAGCTCAGAACAGTTCCTGTCAAATGTGTCATTAAAAATTGAAGCGGTGTGAGATGTGATAAGTTGAGACGTATTGGGCAATGTCAGTGTTTTTTTCATGAGGGAAATAGAACGCGGAGATGATGTTTTCCCCTGTGTATGTTTGTTAGCAATGGTCGAATCTAGGGTTTTTTTTTCTACTTCTCCCATTAATTTTTCAGCAAATACTCTTGGATCTGGATTTTAAAAGCAGTCATATTAAGTCGGCTGATACAATGAGCCTACTAAAAGAACTGGAAAACCATGTGTAGGATTATTAGGCCTTGGTGATGGCATGTGCTTTACTGGGTATCATTCTACTTCATCTTAAGATTTCATTACTAGCGGCTGGCCTCACATCACCCTGAACAGTCTGCTCCATCTCACCAAGCCTGCACTGAATGTGCTGGACTATCAATAATATACATGTTTTACTGCTAGAGGATTTGGAAGCAGCATCTCTCTGTGAAGGCTCTGCAGGTCATGAGCAGTCAGATTTCTGCTCCAATTGTCTCCCACATGAATGAAATGTTCAGTCTGCCGGGCCCCAACTCTCTAATAAAGCCATTCAAAATCCCCAGTCCGTGAATTCTTTTTCCATTGATTAAAATTGTCTTTGCCAAGAGCCTGGGAAAAACATCAGATCCAAAGCTTTAAGAACAGACGTCGACTGCAACACGTTGAATACTAGTGGTGCTACTTCAGACAACAATTCCAAGAATGTGAGGCTTCACGCCTAAGCTGGTCAACTTAAACACCTGTCAGCCTGTTTATGGAGGGGAACTGTTGACCCCTGTGTAGCCTGGCACTGATGACCACAGAGTTTGACCTGAGGGGTCACCGAACTCTCCATGGGTTAGAATCCTGCTTAGCACAAAAAGGTTTTCGCTCTGCACAGCAATCACAGTTCTGCTCTCGACAGCTCAGCAGCTGCATGTGGTAGTGTTGCCTCTACTATTAGGGGATGTGAAACACGCAGCTGTTACCGCCATATCCTCATAGAGTCACAGACATGAGGAGGGAGCAAGGCGCTTAAATATGGGTGAGGGAAAATATTCAGTTGCAGAAAGACCCTGACGGCAGGTTTTAAAGTTCAACTACTTAATTCTTAAGACATATAAACGTTGATGCTGAATTGGCCTGTGGATTGTGCGATAACATTTCCCTTCCTTATATTGCCTTCCTTATTATAATAAAAGAATACATTAGTTATTAAATCAGTTACTAAAAGGAGTTTACATAGATAGGGGCTAAATGTGTGTGAGAATGTTACTGTTTTTTCGGACTTTCTCATGTTTTACTGGACTATTATTTCTCTGCATACTTGTGCATGTTGTGTCTGTGCTGGCCTACCTCATGGTGTGAACGCACTCCGGCTCTTTCGTGAAAGCGTAAGCATAACCACTGGACGTGGTGCCAAAGTCAATGGCAACCACCACCACGAAGGACAGCTGCGACTGCACCTGGTCAGTGTCGTTCTGCTGCAAAGAGACAAAACACATGGTCAGGACATGTGGTATTTAGGTTGGACAAAACCTATTCACATTCATAATAGCAACAATACAAATGTTAGCACATATGTCACCAATTGAGTCCACTTTACCAATTGATCATATCTTAACTCAAAATTTACCGACACAGCGACACTAAAATAACATGGACAGTTCAGTCCTGGCAGTTCTATTATACCTGCCATTATTCCCTGTACAGCAGAATCAATTATTATGTTCTAATTCTTTTTTTTAAGATCGTGGTGGACGAGTCACTGGGACAAAAATTAAACAAGCTGAGCTGAGCTCACCAGGGTGTGTGAAGGAGACAGTGGAGTGATTCCAGGGTCACCCATGCTCTTTGCTGGAGAGGGATTTGCCATGGCATCTGCAGAAAAAGACAAAGATATCACATACAGCACAGCTTCATCGCATGAGCTGAAATAAGTGTCAAAAACAATATATATATATATATATATATATATAAAAAAATATGAATTAACATTTGCAAGGCGCACACTTGTTTACCAAGAGCAGAGTGTAGAATCACAGCCAATTATTATTTTCTGATTAACATGTTGAGCTATAAAATCAAACAGAAACAAACAATCCAATCTGTATTATATTTTAAGGAAAAAGCAGACAATAATTGTGTTTCTATAAAGATAGATACAAGCTTCTATGAAAGCTGGTCAGGGGCCAAAACCAGTGGACATCAAATCACTGCAGAGGTCCCGTCCCTGGACACTAAAATCTAGGTTCTGACCTGCAGATGCCAGAGAGGAGAACAGAGCTCCATCGAGCAGACAATGTCTGTTGCACCTGTCTTTAAAACACAATGACTTTTCCGTTGAATTGGAGATTATCTCTCCATTTGCTACCATCATTTTCATTAGCCCGGCTTAATAGTGTTCACAGAAAGTGTTCTTTGAATCCACACAATAACAGTACTCCCTCGACGTATTGTAAGTGTCTGGCGGAATTGTCTCGCGACAGGACACCGCGCTACCCGTCCTATTTTTCCGCCTCACTCATCCTTTTTTCTTGTCCCCCCCTACGGAGTGGATGAGTGGTCTGACGACCCATAATACACTTTTCCAGGCAATTACGGGGCAGAATTACAGACCACCTGTGGCTAGGCTCCATCTAGCCTCTGCCGGGCCTGTCTCCCCATGGCCCCGACAGCCCACTCCCAAAATCACCGTCAGAACCTTTGTAAAAACAGAAGTTTTTATATCCCACAATGGCCATAAAAAACTAATAACGAGAAGTAGAGTGATTGCTCTTGTAGTAAATCATATCTCAAGTGCAGTATTACTGAGGTTTTGAGTGCAGTATTACTGAGGGTCACTCCTTTTTATTGTGCTAGGGCTCACTTTGTTTACCTCCAAGTGGTACATTTTTTTTATTTTCCGGTGTTCTAAATAGGGCGGCTCTGTGTTCTGTAAATGCCAACTGCTTATCTACGACAGTCCTGTGCTTCTAATTCAAAACAAACAGTATAAGGAGGTGAAGTCATGTCGATGTGCCACAAAGCATTCAGCATGGATCTTCTTCCATGAATCCATGGTTTTATTTGAATCAAGGTCAAACGTAGGTATTTGGTTTAACCGAGCCTGCAACTTTTCGTTGTTCTATGGGCCAAAAACACTGATTAGGCGGTTCAAGGCCAAGGTGACAGATCGGTCTCTAGAAGTAAAAAAAACCTACAAATATAAATGGGAAAAAGGATAAGGACCAGTGTGGCATCCGTCAGAAACAATATAGACAGGTGTGCGATAACATCACATACATTTTACAGCTTGTTTTCTATGCAAACATATCAAGTGCAATTCAAGTAGGCAACTGGACTGGTTGAACATTTCTTGAAGACGTTTCACCTCTCATCCGAGAGGCTTCTTCAGTTCTAACTAGCTCCTGGAAAAGTTCAGGTATTTATCCTCTGCGAGATGAATAGCTAATCAGAGGATGAGTACCTAATT
>JAFBJU010000111.1:968012-1060055 GCA_016785305.1 Colistium nudipinnis | reverse complement strand
GGAAGCTTGTCCTTAGGGTGGACCAGCTTCTGCCTCAGGGTGTTGGTGGGTTTGAAATAAACCGGGATGTCGTGTTTGTTGAAGATTCTACGGATTTTTTCAGACTCCAGCAACATACGGAATAACCGTGTTTTTCCGCTTGCTGCTGTTTTCTTCTACATTCGCCCTCTTTTCCTGGTAGTTTTAACGAAGGCCCAGTTTGGGTAGCCACAGGTTTTGAGGGCTGCCTTGACATGGTTCTGTTCCTTCTGTTTGCCCTTCGTGTTCTATGCAAACATATGCTCAATATGCAGATACATCTCAATCCTTTTAGTGAGCTGAGCGTTTCTGTCAGAAAATATACAGTCTAGTCCAAATTTTTGGTTTTCTCTACCACAATTATTTGTTATGGAGACATGCAAGGTTATATGAAAATTCCTAGGTCTTAGGTGACCTAACGAGTGTCATCAACAACATATTCTTTATGACTTCTGACCTATTTTCACAGAGTGGGCCATTGTGGCGTAATGTCAAAACATCATATATCAGAGAAAGACAGAAAGAGACAGAGAACAAGCACAGGGTGAAGTCACCTCCCTCCCTAACAAACAACACTTGGTTCAGTCTAGCAGCTCCACCCTCCTGCTGACCAGTGGTATTTGTAACTTAATTATTATTTATAAATACATTTGCCACAATTAACAGTTTTTACATGAATAATAAAAGAAAATAAAACGATTAAAATAAAATACATAATGTGCCTCTATCTGGATAAGGGACAGATGAGTGCTCGAGCATGTCACGTCCTGACATGCTCGTCAGCACAGCATTGTGTGTACGAAGAGTAAAATTAAACAGGAAATTTCCCATTTCTCTCAACACTGTGCCAAACCCCTTTTGTCATTGCAGTGTTTACTATACAGCTGAAAAGGATGTGAGGACTTGTTATTCTCTCCTCTCTCTTTAGGAGCAGTGACTTCCTGTCGGCCTGACATTCCACCTATTCCCCAAATGACTGTTACTCAGAGGTCTGAGCAGAAAACAGCATGTTGAATAACATGATCAGAGGTACCTGCTTTGACTCAAATAAAACCGTTTAATCCACTAAAACTCACTAACACATGAATGGAGTAAGACTCCATCCTTCTAACACACTGTTGTGTCCATATATACATGAACTGTATGCTTTTAGCCTGCAATCAAGACAGAAAACACAGTATTTTTTCAGAAAGCCCTTCTGATTGTCACAGCATCAGAAAATAAAAAATATAAATTCACTTACGAAATAAAAAATATACAATATTTCATGTGAATCACTTGAGTTTTTGAGTAATCATACTATAAGGCAGACAAACTACAACGTGACTTAAATGGCCTGCATTAAGCAAGTGAAAACTGCTTCAGGACGGCCCTGCCCATCCATGGTGGGAGGAGGTTGCAGTGGAAACTCAAGAAATCATGGATGCAGCATGGCATGAATTGAGATGTTGTAGGACAGAAGTTCAAACCCTTCTCGTCCCACATACACTGATCTACGTCACCACTCTGCTTATATTACACTCTATGTCCACACAGCATTGTGTTCAACCATGTGCCGTCCACACGAATTGCTAATGAGGAAAGCCATGAAAACATGTTTTAATGTCGAGCATTGCGTTTTTAGATGATGGATTCATGTGAACACTGTGATGTTGGACACTTAGATAAGCAGTGAAATATGTATTTTCTAAACATTCTAAACAGTCACACATTACTGTTTTTGCTGCATGTATAATCAGTTTTCATGCATGAGTTGTCCATTGTATCCCACAGAATATATAATATTATTTTTTTTTACAAAGTCTAAACAAAAATACATTCTACAAATTGACTACAGTTTTGCCCCAAGGCTTTGGCAGCAAACTACAGCTATGCCACAATTAAATCTATGAGCTCGATTTAGTTTAAATATTTAAAATGTAACTTACACACGCTCACATAGAAATGTTGGTAATCCTTGATTGACAGTCGAAGTCTCTGAATCTCTGAATAGAGTGGGATCTAAAGCTGTGATGAAACACAGAGACAGATACAAAGCAACCCACAGACTGTTACCTACGCGGGGAGCCTCATTAAATCCACTGCAGCAAACTGCAAGGCATAAACACAAAAAAAATCAGCCATCAAAGAACCACATTCATAAGGCCGACAGCAAAATGAGGTTGGGGAGAAAATGTGCTGTTTCCCTTCTGAGGGCCCATTCATTCACGCCATGCTGAGAGAGAAAGAGAGAAAACTCCTCTCCACTCCACTCCTCTCTCGCCCCGCCTGGCGCATCCACTTGGCCACCAGCCCAGACACACAGTGCAGCGAAACAGCCTGACAACAGCTGCAGCCACAACGCACACACACACAACTTCACAAGCACCAAGAGGCACCTGAGACCGATCGTTGCAAACTCACTACTACATGCAATGATATGTGATTTTAAGGTTGATGGGAGATATATTTTGGAATTTAGAAGTTAATATCTTGCAGGCTTATGTCAGAACATGTTTAAGCCAGTCTTAATTGTTGATTGTTCATGGTGAATAAACCCACCAAAAAAAGCCTGGGATACTTGCTATATGCTAAGGTTATTGGATTCACAGGGCTATCAGAGGCGAGTTTTCCTATGCCTATCATGGTAGAATCTCTCGAGCCAGGCACCAATTTAAAAAAAAATAACTTTACATAAAATATTTAACATGCTCTTTGAAGCACTGCTGCTGTCTTGCTAAACAAAGTGGAATGTTGTGTGTATTGCAGTTGTGCTTTTTCTGATGTGAAGTTACACAGTAAAAGGTGACACAGAATGGGGTCATTCTGAACAGAAGCAACCAACAAAAACAAGCTCATACCTGACAGGAGAGCTATATCCGAGACGAGTATCCTGAGTATATAGATGGAATGTGTGTCATGGAAGATCACATGATGCAAAATCAATGTCTATCAATTTATCTTACTCTTACAGGTCAGAAGGGACGGGACCTCTGTAGTGATTTGATGTTTACTGATTAATGCTACTGTCACACTACGGTCTATGCAATATGACCCTGTACATATATATGATGCAAAAATGTAAGTGTATGTTTATATATTCATATACATTGCATTGGGAAATGCAGGAAGATCTGCTTCAAGGGCCACAAAAACATGGAGGAGAGTGAGTGTGACACAGAAGGCCACCGAGCCGACGAGACGACAAGACAAGCAAGTACCTGACAGAGGACGCTTGAGTAGTCTGACACGGACAATGCTGCATTCGAGAAAACGTTTAAATAGCGACTTACAATAGGTATCATTATCTGGATATGAGACGACATCTGTCGTGATAAAAGAACATTTGTTTTTATTAATCACACTCAGGGTGCGAAAGATTTACAAAGCTGTGTATCTCCAAATGATGATATGATAAAGGCTTCACCAGAATAAGAAGGTTGTAGTAGGGCAGGAACATTTACATGGTACCTTCAGGCAGGTTTTCGAAATTACAGGTAAAATTTCTGTCAACTTGCAATATTGCAGGCAAGGAAAAAAAAGTATTTCACACCCCGACAATGTATCTGTACCTAATCATTTACTCTAAGTTATGCTTTTTGAACAGTGCTGAAATGTAATTTCCAGATATCAATCAAAAGCTGAGGGCAGCCTGCATTCAAATAGCCAGTGGCTTTTTTTTCTTTATATCACCATCACTTATATTATCAAATTAGCTTGGTGTTTTTTAACCAAAGCCGCCAGACAGAGATTTGACTCTTAGTGACGGTTTTCAGTTGTCAAAAGACCAAAGGGTAGCATTGTTTACTTTGTATATTGTGTTAGTGCAGAGAAACAAAGAGTTTTATATGAAACAATGTAAATGCACAAAGAAAGAGCAAGACCGGTTCCTGGAGAGGGTAGAGTGAGTTAGACACTCAATGAGGAAATGCCTTTCCACTCTCTGCTGAACAATGACTTTCCTTCCTGTCTGTCTATAATGGGAAAAAACTGATAACGACAAAAGCTGATCCAAAATAATCCAGTTCAAAACAATTCTCCCAGAGTCGACAAAAATGGATCCATATTGTTTTGGCATCCACTTCAGCACCACTTTATCTGACGAATGGCAAACATCTGGATTAATGAACATGCATGTGATTATTAAGGTTAGGGAGGTTAAGCACACCTCCCTATATTTGGCCACAGAGTGGGAGTTTTGGTATTCAGTGAGTCCAGTTTTATCTCATTGTCTGACAGGCCTTTGTGATTCGTATGTTATTCTGCAGTTGCGCTTTTTCTGGGGTTTGTGCACAGATCATGGGTGAACTATTGAACAGTGAGGGAGTTGAGCCGTGCTTCACCTTTGAAGGACATAAAGTATGTCTGCAGTCAACTAAAGGAGCATTTCATCTGACTTAGTATTCACTAATATCTTACCAGGAGGCTGCTTTGTGCCGTCATCACTGCACCAACAGATTCTGAGGTAGTATTTTGCTGACAGGGATGCAGTCAAGTCCAATTCAGATACACGATCTCTCCCCCCAAGGACTGTCTGAAAACTGTGATTTTCTGGACAGGTATGAGTTTGTGTCCATGTTACTTTAGCAAGTTTACTAGTTGTAGATGCATTTATGTGTATTTGCAGACTGGCTAAATCATGCAAATGGATCTGCTGGCTCTTGACAGCAGGAGGATGAGTCCTCACATCACAGACACATTACTGCACCTCTGCAAAGACATGCAGGTCAGATGAACCAGGATAAGAGCCACAGTAAAGCCTCCGAGTATATGTTGCTTTGCAGTGGAAAGGGTCAGTCAAAAAACCTCTGTCTGTTACTGTAACCTTGAAAGCAGCACGTTTAAATTCAAGTTCTTGATCACTCCTCTTGGTATCTCTGCAGTTGCTGAGGGTCCAAAATGTAGCGAAGTAGTACATTCGATTTTGTGTTTGGTGATGGGACTCACTGAGATTTAGTAAAGAAATATGGTGGGGGGTTGCTGTGAGTCTGCAGGGGGTGGGGTTAGGAAGTGTTCAAGAGTTTTACTACTTTGGGCTCACATCACAGACACATTACTGCACCTCTGCAAAGACATGCAGGTCAGATGAACCAGGATAAGAGCCACAGTAAAGCCTCCGAGTATATGTTGCTTTGCAGTGGAAAGGGTCAGTCAAAAAACCTCTGTCTGTTACTGTAACCTTGAAAGCAGCACGTTTAAATTCAAGTTCTTGATCACTCCTCTTGGTATCTCTGCAGTTGCTGAGGGTCCAAAATGTAGCGAAGTAGTACATTCGATTTTGTGTTTGATGTTTTTTTTGTGATGGGACTACCTGAGATTTAGTAAAAAAAATATGGGGGGGGGGGGTGCTGTGAGTCTGCAGGGGGTGGGGTTATGAAGTGTTCAAGAGTTTTACTACTTTGGGAAAAGACTTTTAATTGACCCTCTGCAGCAAGTTCTGCTCCAACCTCTTGTGGCCAGCATACCGTGCTGTGATCTAATATGTCAGGATGCTCTCATTTGTGCACTGGTAAAAGTTAAAGGCCTGGCTTGCCGCCATTTCCTCAGGAACACGAGTCATTGTTGGGCCATTCCAACAACAACCCGCCCCTCAGGGTGGTCTTTTTCAGTGGAGGTGGTGATTTAAAGGGAACGTTTTGAGATTAACAAAATCATTAAGGTGCTAATTTAACTAAACCTGACTAATAACATTTTAAACGCCATAACTAATGGTGTAAAATGAAAATGTTCCCAGTAACGTAGAGCACACTGCATCTAGTATCTGAAAAGTAAAGATGTACCTATAGGAATGTGAACCCTGTTCCCTTTGCAGGTTATATGTGTAACTGTGTCGTGGCCCCTGGCTGTGAGCAAGTGGTGATGACACTCTCTTGCTAAAGAGATTCAGCCATTGTGTTTACAAGACAAAGGGTTATCGTGTCAAGAAGTCAACAACTCAACACTGTGAGCTTTGAACTTCAGTAGAAGCAAAGAAGTGACAGAAATAGAAGAATTTGGAGAGTTGTTGTAATGTAAATGTCTCTTTAAACAGATTCCACTGAGTTTTTAATTGCTAGGCTACGAGTTTAGAAGACAGATTTTTTTTTGTAGTAGTAGTATGTTTCCATTTTTCAGAGTAATTGCATCATGTATCTTCTCATGAGATTCAGCCACACTGACGTTATCCCGGTAGATTTCCCACTTGTGGGTTGTGCAGGTAAAGAGGCAGATTACATAATAATTTGCCAACCTACAAAAAGTATTTGACCAATATATTCATTTCAAACTAAAAAAAATACATTGGTCCATTTGTTTTTGTTGAAATAGATTGATAATAAAGAAAACATGTAAAAAATGCAGATGGTCGCAAAGGGTTTACTTAATTTTGTTTGGCCACTGTACATATCTGAGATGCCACATATGCATCCGATTACCATCTCACTGAGGCCATGGCTTGTTGTCGCTGCACGCTTGCTACTTATAGTGTGCGTTTAGGATCAACATCTACTTGGGGTTGTTTATGAAACGTTTTATGTCCGGAACGTCACGGTACGGACGTCACGGTTCATGCAGTCGTACTGCCAATACTACAGAATTTAACACGGGTGCTCGCACCCCCTCCCCCACCCGGCGATCGCGGGTGCTTGTGCCACCTGAGCCAGGCTCTTATTTATTTTATATTTTGAAATAAGAAGATGTTATACAGTTTGTATTGCCTTTTATTTTGGCCATAGGCTACAGTGATTGAAACACTCTCCTATTATTTATTTTTTATTTAATTTTAAGCCATCTTTTTAGTTTTAGATTTTATTATGAACCTTTTTGCTGTTTTGTTGTTCAGCCATTATAAACAATACGGCCCATCTGAGTTTGTGTTTTGTATTTACATTTTACTTAAACTTGCACTACTGTCTTTTCATAGTAAATGAAAATAAACAGAGAATTATGCTTTTTCCTGTTGTACCAAACTTGTACCGAACAGTAACATCAAAACTAAGGTACGAACCGAACCGTGACTTCTGTGTACCATTACCATGTACCACCCCTAACATCTACGCACGTAGCAATAAAAGACTGCTCAAAACATTGAATGGGCTGACACAAGTTAAATTTATTGCACAATATCTGCAGAGAGTATTATCCTGTGTCACAGTTCAGACTTCCTAACAATGTTAGTTTTTTCAATGAGCACCATTTCCTCCTTCCCTGTCTTTCCCAGCTCCTATCTGAGGGCCTGTGAGCAGCACCTCCCCAATCCTGTAACCCCCACTCCTCCACAGACCAATACCTCCACATGGCTCCTGTCAGAGACATGACACAATGCTGAAAATGGCCCCCTGCTTCCATTATTTCAACATTTTTCATAGGTACTAAAAACAATTAACTCTATTGCACCAAGCATATTTTTACATATTATTAATACTTGGCAAACCTATTTTCCAGTAGATCTCTTATAGTAAAGACTGTACGTTTAAGGATAAAAGTTGGTGGTTTATGGTAAATTAAAGTTGTGTTGTAAATTTGGCCTTTTAATATTAATAAAGTCTTACTAATAAAAACTAACAGACCATTGAATGTTAAACTATGGAGAGATGGTTAATTGTTTATGTCTCCCAAGCATATACTGTAAATCTGTGAGTAAATGTTCTCAACAATAAAACCAGAATAAGTACAGTGGTACATTAAAATATATATGAAAATATTGATATTCATATCTTCAGAGCTTGCTTTCATTGTTCTAAGACGACCTTAGAAACACTAGTATCTATCTTGCAACACAGTTGCAGACGCAGTATTAAAGTTGAGTAAAGACCTTAATATGTTCCAAAACCGACACCGACATCAGCCTCTTGTGCATGTCACATCACAAAGTCTTTGCATCTCTTGTTACTGTGTCTTTGCAGTAGCATAAGTGGCATCTTAGGTGAAAATTAAAGGCACGGTAACATGTTGACTTGTGCAACATTTGGCCTAACATTTGCTGCAGCTCTATGTGATGTCATATGGCAAGGGGCTGGAAGTCTGCTCCTCCAACGCGGACAGGAAACAACACACCCCCACCAACGGCTGTCTTTATGCGACCGTACTGACACCGTTATGTGAATGGAAGCCCTCCTGCTTTTCTATCCAACTCATTCACACTGGAAGCTTAATCTCTTTTAAGTTCATGGAGCAATTCAACATATTTTCAACTAAGTAAGTTTGACTGACACAAGTGGAATTAGCCGGACAAAGGATACAACAATTGTTTGCTTCTTCAGTGAGTGCAACAAGTTGATGCCTAAAATAAAAGAACATAATCCTTTTGCTTCGGGCATCACTGCCATCCGTCTTCATGAAAGCACACAATCCTGTGGTTATCAACTCAAACACAGACCGCTTGCCTGCCATCACATGGTCTCATAAGTTTGTGCAGTGCAAGTGTTTTTTACCTCGAGCTGGTTCTCCTTTAAACTTCAAACTAATCTACTGGACAATTGCCTCTAATAGCCGAGGGGTCAGAGCTGCATGTGTCCACAAAATGTGCTAAAAACACAGCCACAGTTGTAGAGGCTTATAGTGCAACTGGGATATAAACCCATAACAATCCAAAAAAGGCAACAAAACATGCCTGCTGCCACTGCTGCAGAAGCAGTGGGTGTGGTTTTTTTTTGGAATATAACATAACTCAAGAACTCTGGAGAACGTCCTGAAATCTTGGTCCAGCAGGTCCATCATTCAGAAAGCTGTTTCTTATTAAACTGGAAACTAGCATTCGACTGTTATGAACGTATTGTAGTCAGTATTGAGCAGGGTTACCCACAATTCTACACCTTTGAAAATGAGAGCCTTTATCTATCATGTCATCACTATCACATCCTGCTCCATTTCCATGTCTGACATCGTATAATCCTCTCAGTGGGCCACTCCTTGTTGGACTGATAATGAGACACTCTAACTTTTGTATTTAAATATTTCTACAAGGAAAATCACAGTATCCGCAAATACATTTCAAATATATAGCTTTTGCTGTGCTGTATTTGGAGGGAGGTATATTCATTTCTATATCTGTGAAGTTAAATCAGTGCACTCAGTAAAACACTTGATTATTTAGCCTATAATTACTCCTCGTGTAAAGAATATCCTTTATAGATTAGATTAAGAGATGAGTGCTGACAATTTGAGGTGTGAACTCCCTGAACTGGTCGGTACTGCAGTATAATAACTAAACATAGTGTGTGCTTCATACATGGACACTCTGGACAGCTGTCTGAGGGTGATGGTGCAATCTGACTCTGCAGTGCAGATACGGTCATAGAAAGACAAATTCATGATTCAGCACAGTGACCCAGAGCTTGGAACAATTCCCTCACAATTGATCACAAATAACTGTGTAAGTTACTGTACATGAAGCTGTTGGCCTTGTTGAAAGCTACTGTTCGTGATGCTGAAAGAAAGGTGTGGAAGTTAGGTTACCATGGCGACACGCAATGTCAGAGTGCCCTTGGAATTGTTCCCAAAAATGACACAACCTCCATGACATCTTACGTTTTGAACCAACCCTTGGAAAAAAGCAAAGCACACTGATAGGGATTTCTGAAGCTAACTGACCACCACCCAACAAGCAGTTTGGAAGACGTTTATAGCCCATTTTTCCAACACTTCCTGCACAATACGCAAATTTAGCTCCAGGAAGTAGTAACACTTCGTAGGCACATGCATTTTCCCTTTTGATGTGTGGACCCACAGGAGCCAGCATATAATCACAAACAAATTAGGAACAATGAGTCTGTTTCATCCACCGAGTGCTGCTGTAGTCATGCAAGATAATCACAATTTCAGCTGCTTATATCCCAAGTAAATTATATTGGACACAGGACACAACCTTAGTGGATCTAGTGAGAAATTGTTTTGAAGGAGCTTAAATGTTATTCATATCCCCAGACATGATGCCGTGACACCGTTTAGGGCGTGACACTGAGCTGAAACAACCTTCCCAGTCAAACACAGGAGGTTTGGCTTGTTGGAGTGTTGTCATTTATAATGACAGGTGCAACATCCTGCCACAAGTTAATGCAGTTTGGTGTGACTGCTGGGGCAGTTCAGCAGAGAGACGCTGCACTCGTGTCTGTATCAAGTGTATCAAGAGATAAAGAGGGTGTCAATCTCGTCTTTCTGTAAGATTTCCATGCAATTGTTAAAGGACATACAGGAACTACAAGATAAGGAAAGAAACTGGAATAAAGCACAGAGGACGACTAATTTGTATCCTGGGTGTCCCGGGCAACTTGTGACTTTATCCCCTTACAAGTTAACCTTTGGACAATCTATAATTTTGCTTTAAGAGTCAAACTGCGCTATTTAGAACATCACTGGGCTGCAGTCTCAGTGGCAGTCCCTCAATCACATTGAACAACACTGGAGTGTCACCAACCCCAAGAAGGATTTGCACCAGAAAAGAACTTCAAACCAATACACCTAATACACATCAGTGGGAACTAAATGAATGGAGCAAAGGTACAAGAGAATAACTTGACAGCATTTTTGGGGAGGAATGACACAGATGGCTCAATGTTGCCCTCAGCAGCAGACTATCATGACATATTCACGATCTTAAATATAGACTTCTTTATACAAAAGTTACTGTATGTGTTCATAGCATGTCGAAATGTAAGGTGTGAGGACTGTTTCAGCAAGCATTATTCTTCCTGGTTGTCATTTATCTGCCATGGATAAATGGCAGTGATTTTAAAAGCAGTGCAGCAGTCAGTCCACTCAGCAGAGCCCCACTGCGTTACCTGCGGGCCTTTTTTTGCTGCATTGACACAACTCTGGTGGGACGGGCCACGTGACCAACCTCTGCAACGACACGGAGGAGCAGGCTGCGGCCGCTCCTTGCTCTCCATCTCTGGCTGATCGGAGAACATGAGCCGTGAAAGTAGCTGAGTGAGGCTGCGGGGAGGAGAGGAGAGGAGAGGAGAGGAGTTCCGCAGGGCCGCAGGGCGAGGTCCGGCGATGCACTGCGGCTGCCCGCACAGCCTCCTCACACTGCGGTGCCAGACAGGACTCTGAAGCCCACGGCCCACCGGAGTCTCCGTCCCACGGGCGACCACACCACACCGCCATTTGTACAAAAGCACAGCGCTCCCACCCAAAAGCCAAAAAAGCATCACCACAGTCCTACCTGATATGATCTCCTCGGTCGCCGCCTGTTTCTCGGTCATCTCGTCCTGCGGTTTGGCCTCCTCCCGAGCCTTCTCCCCGATGCAGCCACACCAAGCTATTTTCCCGCTTTACCGTTGACGCCGCGCAAAAACAGAAAAAGAAACGAAAACGCCCGCATCAACACATTAAAGGTTTGAAATGAACACCGCTCCCCCCTCGCTGCTGAGTACGCAGAGTCCGTTAACTTCACGTCGCCTCACCGCTTCCTGTTTGAGGGGAGAGGCACGCGGACATGTGGGGGTCCGGAGTGGAGCGGAGTGGAACGGATTTTGGGGGGGCGGGGCGGACTCGATGTTGCACCCCGGACTGCTGCCGCTGCTGCTGCTCTGTCCGCCCCTCCCATCACTGTCCATGCTGCTGCCATCCTGGGGCATCTCATCCTCCTCATCATCATCATTATCAACACTATGCCTGAGGCTCACGTACCTATCAAGAATAACTTCAAGAATACATATCTCTTCCAACCATCCATATTGCTGTTAATAGATGTTTATTTTAATCAATACTCAGGTTCCTTTATTTGTCACACTTATGTGCATACTTGGTTATGATCATACTTTTTAAATACAATACTTTTATATTAGACCTGTTAGACGGAGCCTGAGACCAAAGAATTCCATGAATAGTGAAGTTACCACGGTCATGTAAATTAAGATCACCAAATGACCATGCCATCAAATCATCGCTAGAATATGATATGATCGTCATGCCCTCATCAAGCAAACATACATACAAAGATTGCAAGTGCATGGATGATGATTTGATCAATCTGCAATTTCATAATATATAATGTATATATAATTATAATATATATAGTTACCTCACACAGGGACCACCCTAGAAACACACATGCATACATTCTGGTAGTTTGTGCATTAGCAGTGACTCAGCTACAAATTCTGCCTTATTCACAGCTTGTGTTGTAAAAGAAAAAAAGAAGATCAATTAGTCTGTAGCTGTACTTTTCTCTACTTAATAAACAGCCCATACAGAAAACATATTGGAATGACTTTTGTTATATATTATACTTATATTGTGATGGTATCTCAAAGACTGTGTCACATTCCATTCAATTGTATTGAGGTTTAGGTCATTGGCCAAAGTGTGTTATGTGGCAAATCTGGTGATAGTTTCTGATCAATGCATTCTACTACGAATGCAAATAACAACATTTTACACCTAAAAAGCATTGGCTTTGAAACAATTTGTTTCAATGATCATTCAAGGGACTGTCGAGGGTTTGGGGTGTGCTAAACAAGGTGTGTGAAGTCTTTGTGATAGAATTGATTTATTCATTTCAATTTGCTTTTAACCTTATCCTGAACAGATAAATGGACAAAAAGGATTATAACTGGAATGTTAACACTACAATCTGGAGGTCAACTAGCAACAACCAAAAATGCTTTATTCTGTTTGACTGTGTCCTGCTGCTTGAATATACAGTTTCTAGTTAATTGAATTAGTTGCTTTGTGGCAGGAGTCAGTCACAGAAACGTGTCAGTTTACACATCCTGGTGATGTCTTCTTCTGCAGTAGTGTTGGATTACTGTTCATAGTTCACTGAAGATTACATCCTGTTTTCTGATGCTATCACCACCCTTACACTGAGTACAATGTCCAAAATCAAGACACATTATGTTATGTTTGACTAAAAAATATTAACAGTGAATGTAAGTAATATAGCTTTTACAGTGTTCCACATATGCCATCCGGACACACTCAGGAACTACGAAAAACGTTGGCATCCCTGCTATGACATAAACACATTTTTGTCTCTGATCAAAAAGGTAGATATTGAATAAACAGCTCATGATTTAATTGGAAAAATAATATTCACAAATGCGCCATTGCCTCAGATAATCAGAATAATCATGAATGGGGCCTTGTCACTAACCGGCTGTGAGAAGGTCTTTCTCCCACTATTCTAAGGTAAGTGGTGTTTTTGCAAATTAATTAAGTTTGTAAAAACATTTCTGTTGGTGGCTGGCTTCTTCAGGAAGATCACCACCTTGTGTTCACAGTCTACATCATTATTTGCAACCACATCAAAGGAAATGAAGGAACCATTATATACTGGTAAGTCTGCAATATATGTATTCATTTAAATGTAATACAGTTGCACGTAACATATTTTTTTATGATCACTAAGATTGTTTTCTTTAAATTAAACATCACATTTGAATCAATGTTATAAGTTGTTGCAGTGTGGTTATTCAGCTGTAGGGGTCAGTGTTCACCACTAGAGGGTAGTACAGGTGCAGAAGTAGAAAGTGGAGGGGACCTGCAGGCCAGAAATAGCGAGACCACTTTCCTATTCAACACATCATACACACATTACTTTTAAAAATAAGCCATGCATTGATATTTACAACAACTCGAATTACAACAATCATTCTATTAAACATGCCGGAGACCCATTTGGGCACAGACACTTCTAAGGCTTAAATAATCTGATCTGCCCCCATGTCAGAGCACAGAGCTCGCCCTTTTAGATTCCATGTAAACCTGTAAGTCAGCAGTTCCTCCCCTGTGTCATCCCACGTGTGTAGATTTGTACTCACAATTCATTTGGATACATATATTGCAGTTTAGTTCAATGTAAACAAAGCAAAGGCACATTTATCTTCTAAAGACTCATTCAGACGGATACATTTCCTCTTTTTATTTTTCACCACACCATTAGAATGAAAGCTCACAGTCCACCCTGTAGGTCTGTGCTACTGCCTACAGCATCTGGCCCCCTCTTCTCATGGTGTTCTAGTGCTATCATTTCAAACATTCAAACTGACTATATTGTGTTGTTATATTCCTTACATGTTCGAAACAAAGAATTTCTTCATCTTCATTTATTACATTATTTTGTTGTGTTTTGTCTGAACTCTTAATCTGAAATAAACAGTTTTACTCTACATGTACAGAATAAGAGAATATCTTTGCTGAAAAATATTTTGTATTTTTAAAGAGGTTTTTAAAAGTGTCAGTGTTTCATCACTGTACACTCAAAACCGTGTTTCTCCTAATTTAGTTTAGTCATAAAAAATACAAAAAATAAATAAATTGAACCCACTTGGAAAAATGTATTGGAAAAGGATGCATTCATTGGTATTTTATTAAAGTAAGTAAAACCACAAACATCAATTTGAGTTATAAATACAAGTTACTATTGCCTGTGCCTCCTTCTATATCGCCAATCATCCAAACCAGGCCACACATGCACAAGTCAGCAGTAACACGTTCGCAGCAAAGACCTCAGCTCTCTGTATCACCAACACCAGCCATTCTTCCCCACCAGTCTCAAGACAGACTTTTAAGCCCACCAATACCCCCATTCAAACCACACCTGGTCAAGTTTGAAAACATGGCTAGTGAATTTAATTAGGAGCAATTAGAGATGTGACCATGCAAAGAGCTGGGATGCACCCCCTGTTTTTTAGATGGGGGGAGGGAAGATTCGCTAATTAGGCCAGAAGCTACTTTTCATGTGACCTGTGGAGACCCCGTGCAAGCTGTTTAATGTCACTGCTCTGACAAATAAATCAGGACACTATTTGAATGAGCAGTGAATGTTGACATAAACAGACACAATTACATTCACAGCGGTGGGAAGAGTTGCCTGTGAGCCGTGAATGGCCTGTGAGAATGGACAAACAGTAAAAAGGTGACTGGCAGAGGAGGAGGTTGACAGAGCCACGGTGCTCGCATTGTCCTTATTCAGATAATAATTAAGCCAATGAGCCAAGCCAAGTGAGTTTGAACGTTTTTTTTTATTCATGGGAAACTTTGAAGAACTTCCATTCTGTGTCTCATCGTCTTGGGAATCATTATTACCTTGAAATGTAACTATTCCCTGTTTTCCCGGGGATCTAATAAAGACCGTCTGAGGACCCTGGGAACCCGCTTAAGGACCCTAAGTGGACCCCAACAAGGCACAACAGTGTTTTAAAAAGACATTCACAGTTCTTCTTCCTGTTGCAAATTAGCTGCATACACTTTTCATGCAGCCCAATTTCATATGCCATTTGTGTCACTTAGACCAAACTGGTCATTTTCTTGGCAGCTGCAGTTTTCAAAGCCTGTGGGCACCCCGCTGTTGTAGAATACCATCCTCTAGAGGAAAAAGAAGAGAAAGGAATGATGGCCCTATTATATCCTCACATGTGAGAGGAAAGTGTCCAGGAGGGGGCTGGGGCACGGCTTCATTGGCTGAAAGCTGCACATTTTTAGGGATTTACCATCTTTAATTGTGCCCCCTTTTTTTGAGAGGCCTGTATGGCTTTTACTTACTTTTAATATTTGTGCATTAAGCCACAGCCAAACCTGTTGCTGCCAGGGCTTCACTGCAATTTCAGCTGAGTGCCATCGAGGATTCATGGGGATATAGTTGTTCTGATAGT
Organism: Colistium nudipinnis; assembly: GCA_016785305.1. Taxonomy (NCBI): domain Eukaryota; kingdom Metazoa; phylum Chordata; class Actinopteri; order Pleuronectiformes; family Rhombosoleidae; genus Colistium; species Colistium nudipinnis. The sequence goes on along the minus strand of JAFBJU010000111.1, from coordinate 1,044,480 downwards.
TTTGGTTTGTGAATCTCCGAGGAAGCGTGCTCTGGATTAAACAACACACAGAAGATCCGAGATAACGTAGACACATTTCTTCTGCTGTGCGTCCAGGTGGTGACTGCAGCAACGTTCAGTGTGACCTGACCTAACCTACAGTAATGGTAATGTGGATGTAAACACAATATTATATGCTTAAGCATAAGTATTTAAATGATGTGATTATAGAATACAATTAAACAACAATAGCTTGTATTGTTCTGTCAACATTGATGTCATCTTGCATGCATGTGCATGCATGTGCATCCAGGTACTATTAAAGGTTGCCTTTCTTTCTTTGTTAAGCTCACACATGCCTAAGTAACCAAGGAAAATCGAAATATTTGTCATTCAAGCATAATCGTAATAATGTATTTGAGTACCCTCAATAATTTTGTGTTAATCCTCAGCTTTGCAGTAAGTTGCCAAAAAAAATTAAATGCATGATTAAGATCTTTTTATTATTTCTATTTTTGCAGGCGAATGGTAACAGACTGGGTTTCCACGGGGAAGCTATTTGCTCAATGAGTAAGGGCAGTTTTTGATCAGAACTAATAATGTGTGGTGACATCAAACATGCCTGTGAACAGAGAACATGGTGTCAGAGTAATGAGGATAAAGATGTTATTTTCCCTGTGTGGCAGATGCTATTCGTGTCACTTTGGAAATGCAAGCTGAATCTGAGCCATGTGGATGCACTCGGTGATCGAGCCTATCCCTTTGCTTGACTTTCTGTTCTGAAGGAAAACAGCCTTGAGGGTGACCCTTTGGTGACCCTCAAGGCTGTTGGTGGACCCTCCAGAGCAATGGCCTCTAATCCTGTGGTGTCCTGAATTAGGCCAGGAGAAGAGGACTGGAAACAATTAATTTTGCTTATTATTGATTGATTGATTTTTTAATTGTTTTTATTCAAGAGTTATTTATTTATTTATTGTATCACTAGGGCTGCCAGGCCTAAAGGCCCAATGGAAATGTAATTATATTGATTAGCTATTTTAATACTGAAGAAACAAAACGTCCTGAATTTTTCTTTCAATTAACTTTATATTTTTTAACAATAATTGTTTACATTATAGTTACAAAATTCTGTATTCATTTGAAAGATTTAATTATTGTATTCTGTCTAAATGCGATGTTTCCTGATGGAACACAGAAAATCAGATTTCAGCATATTTAATAATTGTGTGCATCAAAACGGGGATATAAATAAAACATCGTATTGCTGTAATTATTTATTTATTTACTTGTTTCAATACCCTTGCCATTATTTTTTAAAGTAGGGCCCAGGATAAATGATCCGGCTCGTTCGGTGAATGCGCTTGGTTACAGATTGAAAAAATGGGAGAAACAAGTGGGAAAAAAAACCTAGACACACACACAATGACCAGAGAAAAAAACTAAATGTGAAAGATGAAATGAGAAGGTTTTTAATTCAGAAAGTGAGGCGCATGGCCTCGTTAGGTCTGACCGCAAATCGTCCTCCGTCTTCACGTAGAACCCCGTGATCATTTGCTCCAAGTTCCAGGCTCCAGGACATAAAACCATGGCATATATGTGAACTGTGTGTCAACGCTTTGTCTAGTCTACATTGTGTGGCCAATAAAAGGATGAATAGGTATACCACCCTCAACCCCAGACATGATGTAAACATCAACATTAGCGCAACACTGTGACGTAAATCTAGTTTAACAGACAATATACAATGCATACACGCGGTACACTTAAAAATAAAGCTCCCTGCAAATGTGAGAAAGTTGATTTACCACGAATAATCGTGTGCAAGGGCGTGTGCGTGTATGTGAGTATGTGTTTGTGTGTGAGAGAGAGAGTTGCACCTAAACTCTCCAACGGGATTTGAAAGTCCAGAGGTTATTGTGGGTGCGGTGCAGCTCAAGGTAATTAAAACAAGGATCCACCTCCTGTATTGACACAGGTTTTAAGCATGAAGACAGTGAATTGAAAACATTTCTTTTTATATTTTTGGTTGCACCATCTTTCATACTTTTTCTGAAAGATTTATCATTATCATTATCATGCTCGCCTTTTCAAAAATAAAGCATAAGCTCGCGCAACAACAATGTCTTGAATTACTGGGAGGATGGAAACGTTACGCGCTCTTTCATCCGCTGTTGTGTGTCTCTTGACAAACACTCACAACGAGGAATTCGCCGGGCCTTCGTGGCCTTGCGGTGAATGTTGGTGAGTCCATTTCCCAGCCTGGCGATAACCCTTTACTCCTGCAGCCTCCGAAGGCCAGGGCGCGGTGAGTGGTTTGCTGATTGTCCAGTGGAGGCTTGTTCCTGCACAATCAGTGCCACGTCTCCCCGGAGCCGCTTATAGCTGACGGCCATTGTCATACAACTGACCGTTTCCATCATGGAATAAACAGCAGTGGTTTTCTTGGTGTGCTTTGAGGGAAAATATAACAATACACTAAGAATCAATTAAGCATTCCAATTAGATTCGATTTGTGGAACATTTCAAGAGTTGTATGTCTACCTGAGTCCTGCTGCAGAGAAAATATTAGCAATTAAAAAGGCCAAACATTGGCCCGTTTGTAAGCTTTGTAAATATGCAAGGATCACTGTTATAGCCTTTAATATCACTTAGCATTAATCTGAATTCGCGACCCAACTATTTGTATCGGTTTTCGTGTGCTTTTACCTTTGTGTAAATGCTTATTCATTTAAATATGTTTCAATTCATTATTGTGTATTTTAAAAACACACATTCCCAGCCAAACACTTCATCCGGTATAGAGGAACAAGGACAGGTATACAAATAACAGAAAAACAAGAACCAAGAAAAACTTGACCTGCATCTCACCCTGTCCGACTCCACTGAGAAAACCGCACTGAGAGGAACGCAGCTTGTGTCTCATCAGCCCACATGTCAGATACACTTTCTCAAAGTTTATTTTTTTAACTCTGCGTCCTCCCAACAATAAAACAGTGTCTGCATAAAAATGACCTGTTAAAATGACAGTTTAACCACTTTATCACTTGTGAATTTAGTAGTTCGTAGATGATTTTTAAAATTAAAATGAAAAACCTGGCCATCTCATTTATGGCAAATGAATGTGACTTGACACAATAGTGCTGACAGGTTCCAGGCCCCTCATATGAGCAGGACAAAATCATGCTGTATAGTATAGTTACAGTTACAGTTACAATTATACAGGTTGTTTTGCATGTTAATGTTCGTGTTCTTTTTGCAGTGCTTTTCAAAGAAAATGAGAACATCACATGTCACGACAGATCATTCCACAACTTCACAGTCAGGCTCACTATATAAGATGTGTGTGTGTGTGATTTCCTAGCCTTCGGCTGTAACTTGAACGACTCGTCTCTATGGTAACTGATAACGCGCAGCCAACGGGGAGACTGCGGCCACAGTTCAGGCATTTTTTTTGCCAGATTAAAGTCAGAACTCAGATATTTTATAAGTGACGTTAATGTAGCCTGTTTGCCGTACCGACAATAAAACCAGAGGAGAGGAAGAGTGCGACAGTGTAATGTCGCGCTACGGCTTCACGAGCCGCCTGTCTCAGCGCGAGCCCGAGCTGAGCGACAGCAGAGCGGCGGCGGCGGAGTTTTACCAGCTCAACAGAGTCCCAGAGGAGATAGAGCGAGCTCTGAACGATCTCTTTCTCCACAGACCCGGAGACCTGCACGGTTACCTGGTAGGTCTGCAGCTGGTAGCGCAAGCCCTCTCATGCAAGCACGCATTTATTAATTCATTAACCGTTTTTTAAGTTCACCGGGAAAGTGATGTTTCGAAGCATACCAGCACAGTTACGTCACTCTTGTAACACCGTATTCGTCGGTTGAGTAAGAATGAACAAGGGTCTATGGAGCTGTGTCCCAAAAAGGGTTGTGAGATGCATTTTGGATAAAAGGGGGTGTCAGGGGACAGGAAACAGTGGGGGGTTGGACCAGAGGGGGGCGCTAATGTAATTTATTTGATGTCAACTGCCTGTCAAACCTGGAAGAAGAAGACGTTTGTTTGTTTGTCCAATACAGTGATATTGGACCTCCTTTATACAGTCACTCGACTTCATTTTTCAGTAAATTACTTTGACTCGGTGTCTTTTCTTAATCAGTCCAATCCAGCTTGCATGGGCCTAATGTGGGCAAAGTTAAAGCAGCACAGAGAGCTCAACACCCTGCAACTTTGTAAAGCCACATGCAAATGTGAACGCTTCATCAATTTAATGACACATGCACAAATATAACCAAACAACCAAATTCTAAAAAAATCTAAACAACCTGCAACGCAAACAAAAACAGTCAACACCATCAAATTCTCAAAACACAACGCTGATTATCCAAAACCCACGAGTGTCACAAACAGGACTTGAAGGCAGCCTGGTGTCCTGGCAGATTGTCTTCACCCACTGATCCCTTTCACCACTTCAGGCAAATTACTTCGCAAACATCTCCGCAACACCAAGGATAAACAGGCTGAGGGCATGGGAGGTATTTGATACCAGAGGACAGCTGTCCATGGAAGTGGAGGTCTGCTGCATTGTCTGCAACAAGGAAAAGGTAAAATCCATAAACCACACTTTTCCTTTTGACTACAGACTTGTACAAATATCATTTCAGCAGATGAACTTGTTAAATTATAGCAGTCACAGCAGCTTGTACTGTGGCTCAAAATCACACGCTTCTGTGGCAGATTGTGGATATTCAGTTCATTGTATGCATTCAACGTGAAGATTCAAAGCAGTAGGGCTTTATTAGTGATGAGCTGATGGTTTGAAGTGACAGCGAGTGGCTTCAACAAAATATGCAGAAGGCTCTGATGTGGAGATGCAGCTGGAGGCAAGAAGTGAGCAAAGAAGGCAGCAATCATAAAAAAACAGGCCACAACCCTTGACCCTGTCTTTTCAGCGTTTTACTGTATCACAGGAGGCAACAAGATGAGATGGAACACAGAAGTCATGGTGAGGTCCCTGAGGGGACAGATGTATGGCCTTACAGGCAATTTGCATCCATCAACGCTTTTACTCAACAGTATCTTTATTGTCATTTGGGGGAGGGCCAGTTCCTCAGAGCCAGCAATAGATAATAATAAGAATAACTTTGTCTGGAATGCATGTGTATTAAATTGTTAATTTATAAGTTCCAACAAATTTAACAAAACATATTAAATACATCCACAGAATTAAAAATAATTTAGCAATTAGTTACTTTAACATATTGCGATTTTTTAAAAATCGAAACCATTATTTCTACATGATCACAGCAGGTTATTCAAGATAATGCCAAGACATACAGCTTAGAGTTCTATACTCCAAGATGTACAACCCTGGGACAGTGAAAAGATCCTCCTAAAGTTCTCAGGACAGTGCAGTGTCCAGTGCAGACAGCCTAATGAATAGCCCCAAGTTTAGTTTGTATGTAAATGAAAATAAATGCAGTGTGTGTCAAACAAAAAATGCTACAAGGATGTCACAGATTCACAGGGTTCTTCCCTCTGTTGGTGTTCAGAGCACATACTCAGCTGCTGTCTCCGGTCATTTTGGACTTAAGGACACCTCAGAGGACTGGGAAGCATTGTGTCAGGAAAGGGCTGACCATGTGATGGCCGCTGTCCAGTGGATCAGTGAACCCCTGAACAACATTCTTCAGGGCCTGAACCCCTTGGACCAGTCAGAGGTTGACACTGTACTCAGGTACTGTTACTACCATCACTGCAACTGTTACTACCTCAATTAAATACTTCAAGGAGACCTTTAGTTTTCATGAACATAGTTTTGCAGACTGTTATACAGATACTTGCTTGCCTTTTGTCACAGACCCATCAAAACATCATTATGTATTGAGCATGTCTCGTATCTCAAGACCCAATCGAAAAGCTTGATGAGTAACCTCGGGGGCTATGGTTGTGCCATATTGATATTGTACAGCCTGTCTCATGATTGATTCAGAGTGGAAACACTTCAGGTATAACAAGTGTATTACATCTTTCATTAGTTGTATTAACTACTACTTCTTTGATAGTTACTTAATAATAAAGGGGGAAACCACATACATATAAGCATATACAGCCTGAATCCTTAAGTAATGGAGACTAGATTCAAAGAGTGCAGATAACCAGAGTTATGTTTCTAGCTTTCAAAAAGAATCTGCATCACATGGAAACTTGATACAGCAGATGGTTTGTTACACAGCCATCTGGAGGGCTGTGTTATGAAAATGTTTGGACTAGGGCAAGCGTTATCACAAAAGTCTTGGCACGTGATTGGATGTATCATCTGTCTATCACTGTCTATTATGGCTATTGGAGCCAGTCAGGAGATCAGCAAAAACACCATCCTGTTCTTCTTTGCCGATCCTTGCTATCGTCACACCTGTGACAGGCATGTAAAGTAATAGATAAGAATGTTCTTGAATCAACAGATATTTATACCATTGAATGACTGTAAATGTAGGACCCCTATCTTGAGACAAGAGGTGATAAAGTTGAAAATATTCTGTACATGTTTAAAAAAACAAGATTAGTTCATCTACATAAAAAAGTTTATAATGATTTTATTTTGCCCCTTGAACAGCTGTGTTTTAGAGCTCATATGTGGGCCAAACATGTACCTTTGTGTTATGTGATCACACAGTGATTTCTTCATGGCACGATACCTGGACAAAAAAGACAACCGCAACACGGAGAGGGAGCAGAATTCTTCACCCAGCAGGTCTGAGGGGGTGCTTCCTCCTATATCATCGACACTGACCAAAGAGAAAAAAAACAATGATAAAGGTAGGAGGGTGGTGAATGCTGGGTGTTTAATTATACAGATTTCTCTTTCTAATATCTTGCACTAGCAGACAGTAAATTAACCTTAACAAGACTGAATATTAAATCCTCACCTTCACCAATGGATGACAATGCCCTTTTAGGTTTAAACGTAATCAACTTTGTCCAAAGTCACTCACAACTGAGGGACATCACTAAAGGCTGAGTGCAGTGGGTGACATGTTATCAAATCTGAAGTCAGTTACAGCATAACTGTTATGTTTTGTGGTTTCAAAATACATGTTCACAGTTGCGGCTGCATTCTTATCTCCAAGTCAAACTATCATTCATTCTATTCTATTCAAATACATTTTTTTTCCCTTATATGCTTGATCTTAGAATCGCTGTTAGTTTTGGTATTATTCATAAAAACAAATGCTAATAAGAGGGACCTAATCATATCAATAGACTGAACAAGCCAGTGACCTTAAGTACAAATGGGTTGCTGTATCTCTTCTCCACTGAAGCTGGCTTTTACTGTAAAAGCCCTTTGTAGTTGTGTTTCTTCTGAATTGATTCAAAAAGCGAAAGGATAGCGCAGGAGTAATTTTTCTTTCACAGTGAATCTCATTGAAAGGTAAAACTCAACTGTAAATGTGCCTTGTTAAACGTATGTGTTGATCTAAATATGCTATACAGGCTTTAGTTTTTTTTATCGGCCCTCTAAACCAGCTGCCAATGAGATGTTAGTGGGGGTATGCACATCAGAGAAGGAAAGAGATGGGAGTGATTAAACAAATATTGTTACTGTCATGCAGGACCCAAATGCATGACTCTTCAGCAGAGGCGTTACAATGGGGCAGGAAAACTCGGCAATTGCCCAGGGCACCAAGCTAGAAGGGGGCCCCCAAAGACGGCTGTTTACATTGGTCCAAAGCTACGAAAACCTGAAACCCCCTTAAATGTCCTGCCATGAAGAAGACACTGCAATGACATGTTAGGAACCCCCTTATAGGGGGCCCCATGGTACTTGGGCGCTGTCAAAAGCTTCGTTTTTTAGTGTTTCTTTTTTGGCCTATGGCCCCCTGAGTGCCTTGAAACGTCCCTGCTCCGCAGACAGGGGATCAATTCAAAAGCTAAAGGTTAAAATACACAAATAGGTCGGTAGACGGGGAATCCAAAAGACAATCCAAGGTACAAAGTCGAAAAGGCAGAGCTCAAAAAACCAGGAACAGGCAGGGGTCAAAAACACACAAGAAACAATCTATGGAAAAAGGCTGGAACGCTGTACACGAGGTAAGCAGACAAACTGACAGGCAAAGTGAAGCACAGGGGTATATATAAACACTGGGAGAAGACTGTACCTAATATAAATAAAAATAACATTGAAGCCATTTATTTTTCTAGCAAAACACATTTCAAATCATCCTTCCTATTTTGTTCCATCAGATGCTCTTTGCAAATTTCAACAGGTTGTCTGACAATAAAGTAATGCATCAATTTGCGTAATGTCAGGTTTTGGCCTCTGATCTTTTTCCTGGTGCGCTCATCTTAAAAAGATCAATTGCGTTAATAACATCACTTTTCTCTGCCCCAGGAAACACAACATGCGCTTTTGTAGTTTCCATCGTCCTCTTCTCTCTGTATGCCTTTTACTTCATGTTTAACTTGACTAAAGTGCAGACCTGAGAGCTGTGTCTTTGTTTTAACATGTCCTCACTTACCATGACCACCCCAATTACTGATATTACAGCAAAAAGGAGCAACCTTGTAGACAAGCAACTTCCTCCAGCCGAGCCACCAGAACCAATCCTGCCCGGAAGCTTGGCCATTGGTTCAGTTTCCCTTGCTGTGGCCAGAACTGGGGCCAAATTACAGGACATCCCCCTCTACAAATACATAGCAGCTCTGAAGGGCCGAGAGGTTAGGCCAGACACGTAGCAAAGCACAAAACATATTTTCTCACACACACACACACACACACACACACATGTAATAATGTTTTCACAAATTTCATTTAGATTCCTGCGCAGTTTCACGTCCCAATCCCCTTGTTAACCTTGCTGAGCTGTGGGAAGGATTCTCCTGGAAAACTGAGTTTGCTGGAGGAGGTCATCCTAATTCCCCAAGCGGGACAGCGTGTCAAACAGGTATTTGCCACTCCATCATATCACATTGTCTTCTACCCACTTATGGGGCAATGGTTAATCTATACTTGTGAAACATATAGTTATTTTAGTTAGTTAATTTCTTCCTTTGCCGTTGCTATGATGTGCTATATTATTGGTCAGAGTCCCCGGTTTGGGGATAACAGATTATGTGTAATGGCGTAAAGTTAATACAAAAAGTAAAAAAGAATCAGACTACTATTATGCAGCATACAGCACACATTTAAACACTTTACAACACAACAAACCAAAACATTTCAGCAGTTTAAATGTCTGATATCATGACAGCTGCTTTTATCAGGATCAAACATTCACAACATGTAGTAAACATAACGTTATGTCCAGTTTGGTGTCTAATATCTTTGCTATCCACTGCATTATTCTGTCTGCTCTGTGCTGTATTCTAGAACCATCCAATCTTTTTTCCCCACTTTAAAAAAGTCCTTCTTGGTTCTGATTTAAAGGACGAAAATTCAAGTTTTGTGTGATAATAGCAAGATATGTACCAGAAAGGGCTTTTGGCACAAAATCTGTTATATTTGCATATTTGGAATTGAGGTAATCCAAAAGCTACTAAACTTAATCAGGTTACATGACATTAATATTTTGATGAATGCATTACGTTAATGATTACATTTTTTAACATGTAACTAGAAGCTATACTGGATTACTTTTTTAAGCAACCCTGCAGTTGCCTCAGTTTTCCTGTTTTCATGTATAAAATGCACTGAAATGTAAACTTTTCCAACAGATCATCACAATGACCCTTGAGTTACAGAAGGAGATGATGAGAATAACAAAATCTGAGGTGAGGGATGTTGCTGTATATTCACTGTAAAAATAGAAAGTAAATTCACACCGGCTTTATGATAGCACCAAATGAAAGAAATGTCAGAGGTAGGATTTAAAGCTTATTCTGTGACTGAGCTTCCCGAAAACATTTGTATTCTATTAGATTTTTTTTATGGCTAATGTTCAGATTTATAGTTATGCAGGCTTAAAAATATATGTTCAAATATTCTTTTCCTTCAAGCAGCATTAGTACCCTGTACACACATTTATCTCCTTCCATTGCTCAGTGGCCTCTTCCATTCACAACACAAACAGTGCAGAGGAACACACTCATCGTCAACCTTGAAATGACAACCGTCTTATTCAAACCTATAAATAAATAGTCATCTGTCGTGATTCATGCGTCGCTCCAGCCAATCCCCTCTTCAAAAGACGACATAAAGGACATTGTAGGTTGATGTATTTATTACATGTAGATGTGTAAAATTAAAGTGCGTTGATCTTGACTAGACGAACCATGTGTTTTCTCCAAGGCCACTGTTGTGCATGACAGTGGAGCGCCAGTAATGAGCTTTGAGAGAACAGAGCAGCCACTGGACCTCATCGCTGAAGCCTGTACTAACCTTGGACTAGAACTGGGAACGGAGGTCAATTTAGCACTGAACTGCGCTGCCTGTGAGCTCATGTACTATGTAAGTTGACCAAAGGGAGTCACTACAGCCAAAGAGGCCAGTGGAGCAATATACTGCTTTTGCATGTCAAGCGAGTGAGATCTCATAATTAGCTGTGGACACAAGAGATCACAAGCGGTGAGGAAAATGACACTTGTTTTCTCCTTTTTCCGATCAGTCCAAAGGAAAGTATGAAGTGGCAGCAGGATATTTGAAGTCTCCGGATGAACTAGTGGACATGTACCAAAGCTTCATTGAAAAATATCCAGCAGTGGTGGCCTTGATTGACCCTTTTAGGAAAGAGGTACGTGTGAAACGGTGTTGCTTGGTCAACATTAACAAGACTATGTAGATTATTTTAGATTCTTTTTTAAAGGTCCTGTCAATTTAGAGTCTTGAGCTGAACAGTAACAGTGAATGTAAGTATTTCCAGCAGCAGAACATTGTTTTGGAGCTTTGTTTGTGTTCATGATTTAGAAATGCATTATTTTAAGGTGTTAAACTTATCCTTGATGTGTTAGCGGTGGCTCAACATGTAAGTCATGAATCGTTCCAGCTGAAACCTGTAAACTAGCTAGTCAGGAGTTTACATCGCAGCCATCTGTTGACAGGTTGATATGTGGCATCTGTTACCACAGTTTCAGATGTAATTTCTGGTCTTCTTTGAGAAGTACTTCCCCTGGTTTACTTAAAAGCTGTTTTGCATCCACACTGTCAGCAAATGTTAAGCAACTACTATAAGGAAATATACAGAAAAGACGCAGACCACGGCAAGCACCAAAAACCATCTGCCGGACATACCTGGAAGGTCAGCATAATCAAAGAAGGCATGGAAGGCCAATATAATCAAAACATCTCACAAATAATAATGGATTGCAGATAAACAGATGGCTAAGCCTAAGTAAATAAGAAAACGCTATGAAATGAAAGGCATGTATCCACTGCAATAAGTGTACATTGTCATATCCATTACACACTACCCTTTAAAACAGATGATGTCTTCCCGACATCATAATCCACAGTATCACCAGGTCAGCAATGTCTATTAACATTCATCAAGCACATATCATGCTTCACAAAAGTTGACAAATGCAATTAGTTAAAGCACTCGGCCTGGTTGTAAGCCCTGTGTATCTGATCTCTCAGCTTTTCAACAGTCCATGAATTTTTGTAGCGTGTGTGTGAGCACTCCCTGTTTCCAACAGTCCATGAGAGTATGTGTTGTGTGTGTGTGTGTGTGTGTGTAGGGATGTCTTTCAGTATCCAGGAACAACAGGCTGGTAGTTAAACCAGCCTGTTGTTCCTGGATACTGAAAGACATTGGACATTGTGCTGTACCGGAGTCATCCATGTACTGGATCGCATACTGGGTACCAGTATCTGATGTTGTTTGGAAGTCCAGCGCTGTGACAAACTGGATTACCAAGGTGATTGTATGACAAGTTTCCTGGAGGTCGTCTCTCTAGAGCTGGATCTCCCGGGGCAGGTGGTCACATGTCAGCAGCGGACTACGGTGTAGTGTCCTGCTTCGATGAGCTTAGGCAGTGAATCTTTCCAATTTCCTTCTTCCTCTCAGTGAGCATCTTTAGCATTTGTAGCAGGCCTCTCACCTAACTGTATCACAGGACCAATGTTTTGATTGTCCCTTTGGGCTTGACATATGGCTGACCTTGGAAAAGGTGTAGGGGGCCCCTCATCAGTCTCTGCACACTCAAAAGCCATCACGACCCACAATGCATTATCATCTGTTGTTTCCACTACTTGCACTGTAGCTCGGACTGGAGGAGATGACTTTTCTTCTTTGCATTCCATTGTTTCTATGTCAATGAATGTGCATTCTTGAAAGGAACCAGCATCACAGCTCTTTCTGCCCGGATGCTATCCAATAGTTACATAGAAATCTGCTAGTTGTGTGACCCACATACATCCTGTGGCATCTAGTTGGGCTGTTGACACACATAGCTAAGCAGATCGTTAGTCATTTACGCAGTGCAAGAAGAACTGTTCAGTTCAGTAACGGCCTACTTTAAAGCGAGAAACCTTGATTTGAAGTGTCTTTTCTCTTCTCTTTTAAAGCTCCCACTGCAAGCGTATCGGTGGGTCCATTTTACTGCGCTCAGCAAACATTATTTGCCCAATAGTAGCTGGTAGCGGACCTCACGCTTCAACAGTCCACACTTACTGGGCTTCAGTTTTATTCCATGCTGCCGTAGTCGTCGTAGCACTGTCCTCATATCATTTGCCTGCCAAGCCAAAACTCTCAGGAATGTCTCTTGCTCTCATGTCAGGGTTAGGACTCAGGTAAGTGCCCTTCTTTCCATAGCTCAATCAATTTTGGTCAATTGGGAGTCCCATAACGCTTGAACCCGTTTACTTTGGATGAAGCAGTTAATCAGGTAGTTTTCCTCAACTAATTGTACTAATAATTCCCAGCACAATCATCAACTTGACATTATTTAGAACAGAAGGGTACATTCTTACATGAGACACAATGTTTAAAACGATCGCCTCCAACCTGTCTCCACCTCGAGCTTGACAGCATCCACAAAAGTGGCTATAACTGTGCGTGCACCAGTCTTCAGTTCCACACTTTTGACAGCCCAAACATCTCCTCATACGCCAATGGTTAAGTGGTAGAAAGCTGCTCTGAAGGGGAAAACCCGGTTTCTCCTCTGTGTCCAGGGCCAGGAGTATACCAGTGTCCTTGTGGTGGTTCTTGCATCCGCTGGCCTGGAAATTGCTAAACGTATGTGCCATCTGGCGCTAGTACAAGTGGATGCGGTCTGGGTGTGTACTTGGGCTTCTACTGTGTAGACTCTCTGGTTTGAGACACATCGGCTTTGAAATCTTTCAGTAGAGCCATCTCAGACCTCATCACTTTAAGCTGGGAGAGTACCATAGTCGGTTTATTTAAAGGAGTGTCTTTTGACCGTGCTGAGTGGAGCATGACAGGCCATTGTTGTCCTAACAATTTTCTTTTACTCTGTCTGTCTATCGCACGGTCACAAACTGTATTAGCTCGCTCAAGTAACAGCTCAAGTAACCATTCCAGTAGAAGAGCATGGGGATGTAGATGTAATGTTGTCCCTCTGACCCTGTTGGAGTGGCTAGCTGCTCTCACGGTATGTAGTAACGTCCAGATTGTCTGCAGTCTGTTCTTCAGTCAGCCATATCCCACTGACATTGAAGATATCTACCGTCAGTAGTAGTTGATCCACACATCCCAGTGGCACCTCCGAATGTTACACCCCTATAATATATAGAAATATAAAGAACTGACGCACAGTTGCTGACTTCAAGTCTAATCAAATAATGAAAAACTAAATATAACATCAAATATAAACAATGCAACAATACACTACATATCTGGCATATTGGAATAAAATAAAATAAAAATAATGAACACATACTGCTGTAGTAAACTTAGCTTATTTTTACACACACTAGCATAGCTCCATCACAATCTGTACTACAAGAACGCTTTTAGGTCAGCAGTCCTCGACAACTGGGCCCCGGGATGTGTGTTCCCCTGCCTCAGACCTCCGCAGGTGCGTTCCAGCCGACGACTCCATCGGCCCTCAGGTGCAACCCGCGAGACGGCAGCTTTGCGCGGTGGGAGACGGGGGACCGCACCGACGTAGTGCATATTATATATATCATTATTAGAGACTGAAAGATATTTTGTTTTGAAAAATTGCTGTATTTTCTCCCAATTACGTCCGTCTGTGCCTCTTCCCACGGCAAGACGTGTGGCATATTTATTTTTATGCGGGTCTATTTTATTATGTAGTGTTTCAACACCAGACCTTGACTGCCGGTCCGTGAAAATATTGTATTATATTAAACTGGTCCGTGGGACAAAAAAGTTGAGGACCCCTACTCTAGGTAGCTAGCATGCTAGTCAACACTTAAATCCCGTTAAAGTGCTATCTTAACTAATATTTTGTCATCATATAACATCAGAAAATTAACATGAATTTTCATTTAACATATAACAACCATTATGCTTACTTATGATGGGGGAAATATAAAGTAAAGTAGCAAAAAGTGTGTTTCTGGCTTCAAGTTCAGCTTAGCAATGAACTGGTGGAAAGCATCACGCGCCCTCTGCTGGTTTAACCTGGAAGGTCAGCATAAAAAACAGCAATGGATTACAGATGAACAGATTGTTAAGCCTAGGTAAGTAAGGAAACCTTTTAAAATAAAATGCATGTATCCATTGCATTCAGTGTACATTGTCATATCAATTACACAAAACTTTTACTACACCTGTGCAGCTTACAAAACAAGAGATGGATTTCCATGAATCATAAGCAGGGTTAAATGTAGAACCAGGGTTTTCTGTGTTTATCTTTTTTTGGCTGTGTATCAGATGCCGATGATATGAACTGTGCATGGTGCAAACTGTTCACTTCACACAAATGAGCAACCTTGTTCCTGTGTGTGATCCTGTCAGGACAAAGCCCAGTGGGAGAAGCTGAGCAACGTGATGGGAGACTCGTGTTCGCTGCTCTTCAACATTGCTTCCGGTTTAAAGGTTCCGGCCATTCCGGGGGTCAGAGGTCACATTTTAAAGCACATTCTAGAGACAACTGTCAGCGATTTGGTCCGTGTCACATCAGAGCACCAAGGTAACGAGAGAAGATACAGAATCACAGCTCAAGCGGAAGGATAGTACTGTAAATGAGGGAAACCACTGTTGAAACCAAAGTGGAATGCTACTCCAGATACTACTCAGAAACTGAATTCTTTGGATTTCTGCCTCTATTAACTACATAAGAAAGCAGAGTTAGATGAACAAAGACGGGAATATCTGCAATCTCAAGCTTTTTATTTCGCCTTCCATCCCCAGGAGCAGTCAGATGCCACAAAACAGCTAATTAACACAAAACACAGAGCAACAATATTTTACATAAAACATCAAGAAAATAATGTGATATGCCACATCTACATCACATTGTTCTTTTGTGAGATGAATCGGAAAGAATAGCACATGGAGCCTTGAAGGTGTTCAGTCAGACATGGCAGTCCTTGCAAAAGATGCTTTTACAGTATTTTCATTCTACTGTGTATTATCCATTCATCTGTTGAATGTCGCTTTTATAGTTGATTACAATCCAATCGTGTGTGTCTTCACTTGCTAACTTGCAGGTTCAGTGTTGATGGGTACAACAAACAGTGAGACCTGCAGCAACGACTCCTTATCAGATATTGTGAGTCATCTCTTTCATTTTGCGTTTCATTTCACTCGGAGAGCAGTTTCTGCATCATCTCAGCAAACTCGACTCAAGATTCTTTCAGAGCAGGAAGCCTATGGTCATGGGCATTGGGCAAGTGGCCATATCCAAATACTTCTTTTAAATATAAAATCAGCGATAATTCACAATAAATGTGATTATGATAATAATAACAACGTGTATTAAATTAGAATGTCAGGGTGTGAGATGTAGTGATACATTTACAGCTCCTTCAGAGTGACCGGTTTTCACTTCAGACACAGTTACAGAGCGGCTAGTGGACATAATGGAGCATTTAGCAGCTTACAGAGACGGAGATTTTCCTTTAGGAGGTGGCCGGAGACCAAACGCAGGGCTAACGAATGTTGGAATTACAGTCAACAGGTGGTCCGAAAGTTGCCTCCACATGAATAGATACATGTCTCTCCAACTGTTCTTAATGTGAAAGTAAGCTACCGTTTAGTCCAGCTGCACATCTGGTGACTGAAGCTCTATGAAAAAGCGCCACAACTGAAACTATGACACTTTTACCCTACTTTACTGGAATAATGATGTGATTGTTGCATGCGTTACAGCCCCATTTTGAGTTCTCATCCAGTGAAAAATAAATCTCTAATCAGTGTCTGTCCTCTCCTCCCTCAGGCTGTGGGTTTGGGCCTGGACTATGTCAAACTGGGAGGTCTGAGTGGCGCTGAGAGGATGACTACATGCAACCGACTCATTTCTATAGAAGAAGAACTGGCCCAACAAGGAATCCTGGGTGGGTTCTTTTTTATGTTCCTCCCTCATCCTTTCTTTTTTCTGCTGGTCAGAGAGAAAAGACACCAGACAAAGACGGAGAGAGAGAGAGCGAAGTAGTAATGCCTGCGCTTGAGAGCACACACATCTGTGGGTGTGTGTTAGATTTTAAAAGAAACGCGTGAGGAGTCATACAACTGGGGAAGAATGAAAGCCCCTACCTTGGATCTGTTAATTGGCACCCTAATTACACACAAGGACAAATACTTTCCCATCCGTCATTTCCAAAACGCAGGCAGGGACAGTGGAGAGTAAATGAGATGCGAGTGTAATCAGCTCCCCATTATAAACAAAAGTATTTATTTATTTAGTATTTAAAAGTATTTTTCATGCACACTGTTATTGCTATTTATTGTTTGTTGTACTAACAGCTCAAACATTAACCTGTGATGCATGCATCTCCGTTCTCCAGCTTTTGTCCATGCACCTCATTTCATTACTTATGTCTCGTCACAGTCTCCAAGGAGAAGCACTCCCCTCTGCTGTACACCAAAAAACAACAAAAGCAGCCCGCTGCAGAAGAGAGCGCGCCTTCAGACGAGGCCTGAGGGGAGACAGTTTCTGTTGTCACGAGAACAGGATTTAAACAAGTGCGTGAGAGCGCTGCCAGAGTATATTTAACTTTTATAACGGATTATTGACTTGATTAAGGGCATCAATTATAGTGTTGGCATTCAGTTTTATTTAAAAATTAAAAAATCAATACGAAGCTACAGAGACGGGCTGAGTGGATTAACGCGGCCTTCAATAAAGCGTTTTTTTAACATCTCGTCGCTACTTCAGGTATGATCCGTGTTCCCAAGCACTACAAACTGATGTTCCTTACACAAACACAGTGCTGCGTTCAGGTCACGATCGATGGAAATATCCAAATATAGCAGCACACAGGCCTCCAGCACTCACTACAACTGAGACGGTGGAGATTAACTGGTGGGGTCCACGATTTTACATTACTGCTGTCATTTTCTTCATGTAATCAAGTCATTTCTCTCCCAAACACCTTTGACATTTGTACCATTGTCAATATGGAAAATATATTTATGCTCATATTTTGAACACAGTATTTGTATGAAAGCTTAAAAAACATGTCTGACTCACCCTGCTCATTCATCCAGCTTTTACGAGATGTGAGAAAAAGCCTCCTTCCTAAACTGCTTCCCCTCTAAAGGTTCCCCGGTTTATGGATGAAATGTTAATGTCATAATGAGTGTAAACTTCACAGCGAGGCAGAGGCCCTGATGAGCTGAGCCAGGGTTTGTAGCACGGTAAAGACAAAAAAAGGCTTCTTGTACAGTATGTATACAGGGGTTATCGAGTGCTTTGTGTGGCAGCCACATCCACCTGCAATGTGAGTGATTCAGTATTTATGGCTATTAAAAACCCAACAGACAGGCCCTGCTGGAAATTATACTGATCAGAAAAATGTATTTTTCAGCTTCATTTGCATGAAAGTCATCGCATTTTACATGTTCCTACTTTGTCGTTTTTTTTATATTTAGATTATGCCTCTGTAATGCAATCTCTTTGATTTCAGGTGCGCTTTAATGACGGGCAAATAAACAAAATTGCAAATGCTCTCAAATTGTATGTATTTCCATTGCATTTGGGTGTCGGCGCTGCTGTAAAAGTCGCAGTGCGAAGACAACCTCTAATCAATGAAACGGGCAAGACACTGGCTGAGGCTCCCCGGCAGGCCAATTACTGTGTTTGGGAAAATAAATGAAATGACTAACAAAATAGGTCAAATTAAGTGTTTCCCAGACACACTAAAAGGACCTCCCTAATTGCCGGTCCCCGACCGAGATGAAAAAAATCCAAAACAAGAAAAAATTAGATTGTATCGGCCTGATGATGACAGAGAAGGCGCCGACAATAGGTTTGTGGTGGCGAAAAAGAAGCCGAGGGAAGAAAAGGACACAGCATGGTTCGTGTAATTATATGTTTTGTTTTTTCCCCGATCGACGGCAAGAACGCCGTCTGTCAATCCTACGTCTACGAGTCCTTCAGCTGGAGCAAGCAGAGGAAGAAGAAATGTTGTCAGTCATTGACTTGGTTTCTGCCGAAGGGGCGGCGCTCTCTCATCCCTGCTATGTGAGTCGCCATGCTATTAAGCTATAGAAGGACAACCTCGTGGAGGATATGGGGAGAAACAAATCAATAGACAGGCCTTCTCTTCCTTTTGTTCATTTCTCTGCTGATGAAGCAGGTCAGCCACCCACTCACATGTCATCCAAGAAGATCTGCACAACCCCGTGCTGCTTTTGTGGACGGAAAGGCAACCATGCTCTCTGCTGAAGAGATTAGTTTAATCCCTTTCACGGACCACTTCCTGTTTCTACTGTTGCCACCAAAGCCGAGGTTAAACGTAGTGAGAGTCTTTGAAGGGTGCTGCTGATGAATCCTGTTAGGGGCCACAATGACATTTCCTCCGTATTCCGTTAGAGGGGGATTGGGAGCTGGAAATTGCACCTCGGTGCTAAAAGAAGCCTTAAGCTTTAATCAGTGGCCGGCGGACAATGAGCGACGGACGTTGGCTCTCACGTTACGGCCCCCTGATCCGAGGGGGTGTGTCTGGGAAATTTTGGGCAGATGCTGAGGTCAAACAAAGCAGGGCCGAGAGCAGCAGGCCATTCTACCTAAATCGCCAGCATTTACTGTGACTTTTTCTGAGGCAAAGTCACTGCAACAATGTTGCTGAACCTCCAGCGATAAAACGTTCATCCAATAATCGACGGCTCAATCTGTCAGTCACTCGCTGATGAGACTGCGTTCGACGGAATCTTTAAAAGTCAAGGCTTGTGTTATTCCCGCAATGTTCAACATATGAAAGCAGGAGTTTCTTAGATAAAGGTCTGAACAGTCACACACACGAAAAAAAATCCCCAGCTGACACAGGACGAAAATCCTTGCTTAGTAAAAATAACTGCGCTTAAGGTTAAGGAGAAATAGTGGATTACACAGGAAGTGAAACATGTCTAGTGCTTCAGGTAACTGTTGACATTTTTAAGTATTTAATTCAAACCAACATCTTTCCTGAAGGTTAGACGAGTTGAGCTCTACTACAGTAGAGCTGATAGAAATATTTGGACTTGACAGACATTCAGTAGAAATGATTGTGTTGATTAAAAAATCAAAAATCATATTGAACATACTTTGTTCTACAAAGGTGACCCCTGTCCCAACAGTTTTCCTTTATAACTTTCCACCTGCTTCAGTCATTTTTAAGCAGGTCTTAGGTCTTAATGTCCACTGACAGTGATAAGAATAATAAAAAAAAGTCCTCTATCCTCAAAGTGACATTTCCAAAGGCCAATGTCTAGTAGTTAGGTGGTAAACTGCTTATCTGAGGCAGTACCCTGCATAAAATGGTGGGTGCAAGTGGGAGTGAGGGGAGAAGCGGAAACCAAAATCTCCCACATTGGCCTGTAATTGCTCACTGGGTGGCTACAAGGTTAACACAGAAACATACATTGCTTTGGAAAAAGCTCAAGGCTGCAAAAAAACAACAAAAAACACTGCACTTTCTTGCACCGCCAACAATAAATTGGGCTTTTTCCCTCTCGGTATTGGAAAAAGAGCCCGATGAACCCTGAAAAAAGGTGCTTTATTATTTCAATGAAATGAAACGCCCTGAGTTTAAATGACTGAAGCATCTGTGTTCACGGTCCCTGTGCTGCGCAACCTCTGGCTCTGTTCTCAACCTGCACGTCTTTTTTTTTCTGAGGTGGATCCATGACTCATCACCATCTCCTCATTATACAGTCAAATCGTGGTGAACAAATTGTGTAAACAAACAGTGTAAGCCATTTTTACACATTCC
This sequence comes from Colistium nudipinnis, assembly GCA_016785305.1. Lineage (NCBI taxonomy): Eukaryota > Metazoa > Chordata > Actinopteri > Pleuronectiformes > Rhombosoleidae > Colistium > Colistium nudipinnis. The sequence continues at coordinate 1,024,235 of JAFBJU010000111.1, read as the reverse complement.
AAAGACATGCAGGGTAGTTTGGTTAATTGGTGACTCTAATATTGTCTGTAGGTGTGAATGTGAGGGGAAATGGTTTGTCTCCATGTGTCAGCCCAGTCCACGGTGTAATACATCATCACCCATAGACAGTTGGGATTGGCTGCAGCTGGTTAAAGGGGTTTGTGTTGTTTATGTGTTGTTTGGACTGGTCTGCAGCATATACTGTATAAACATACATTGCAAAGATCCAGCAGACAGTAAAATACAATGATAGATACTGATTTTGCATCATGTGATCTTCCATCACTCCCATCTCATCCTTATACTCAGGATACTCATGTCAGGGCCGAGCTCAGCCTGGTCGGAGCCTTCACACTGCAGGGGCGAGGAGGGAATCATCAGCGCAACGATACAAACACGGCAAAACAATCAGTGTCGTCACTTTTTAGGCCACAATGAAGTGCAGGAAGTCTAAAGCATCAATTAACTGGTTTCATTATCCAACATTTATGGTGACAATTGGATAGCTAATGCTTTGAAAATCCAAATCATGATAATCTTTTTTGGCTTATTGCCAAACTACGCTTTGAAACACTGAGATGCCAGTGGGACAATCCTGTTTATTACCAACACTAGATAGCATAGCTTTGTGATAGTATTGCACATTTAAACTGAAGTGGAACTAAACCCAAAAACAGGCCACTGTGAAATCTGGTTCACTTCACGAGTTGACCATCAACTCTACATAACATTTACATGCATGGTCAGAGACACCCCCATACTCCCATTGAGGTTGTTTGGTTCAAAGCTTGTGAAAATCAAAAGCTCATTTTTATGTTATCAGAGGGATGAGCACACAATACCAATAACAATAATTGACCTGGCAGCACGTTTTCAAGGAACGAGATGAAACTTACCAGCAGTGCGTTGGTTCTCCAGAGCACCCCGCCGTCGCAGCAGGATCCTTGTCAGCTCTTCATCGGGGTTGGTGGATGCTTGTGGAGCCGCTGTCTTCAGCTGAGGGGATGGTCGATTGAAATTCTCCTGGACGGTGTCAACAAAAACATACATAGAGGTCCTGGTCAGCAAAGAGTGTGCTGCACACTAACCAGTTGGGCAGTAACTGTTGTTGCTGTACCGGTCTTCATCTTGTATGTTCACTATGCTGCAGTAAAGGTTTCTCAAAGGAAATGTGTCCGTTTTTCCAACCTTTGTGAATGTTTTATTCATTGTGACATTACATTCTGCAGTGAACACATTCACTTACAGCGTAAATACCGTTAAAGTTCAACAAGTAAAATATGCCCTGTAAGGATATTTGATTATTGGTCTTTACCATGATTCCCTTAAGTTCCCGAATGGCAGAATTAGACGGCAGCCTCTGCACCTGACAAATGGAAAAAAAGGGCAAAAGATGGGTTTGGTAAATAAACAGCAGTCTGACCCATTATACTTATTTGTGTACACTGTAGGCAAGCACAGGGACTTATGCTTTCTACAAGACACAAAATCACTCTGAGTCACGTCAATTTTCCCATCCCCATTATTTCTAATTACCTCGCGGAGCAGGTCCAAATGCTATCTAATTTGGCAGAGTTGTTGAGGTGGAGGAAAACATGAAAAGATGTCTTGGCCATATGTAATGATTTATTGAAACACACAGCTCTTGCGTAATCCTACACACTGCAGTGAACAATGTATGCTGTGAATATAATATGACAGTAAGTGCATCAGGCCACTGATTCTGTCAAAAATAAATCTAAAAAAACACATTTTCACTTTCAATGTCTTCTCTGCGTCTCTGTTTGAGTCGGAATTAATTTTATTGATTTAGGTTGGTGTTGGTCCTTCCTTTGTTTATGTAGATCTATTATTCTGTTTTATCCAAACCCAGAACAGACAGAGCAGAATATGCATTAACGGAGACATAGATAAATTGTGCTTCATTGTATTAGTATGTCATTACATTCAGTGACTTAGTTAAACTATTCAAATGCAATGTGCATGACATAAAACAAGTCAAAATGTGAAATGTGACTGATTGTGCAGCAGGATGCATGTTGCCTGTTAAAACTTTGAAAATGTAACCTATAGTCCACCATGGTCAGCAGATACATAAAAACACATCAGGTCACAGAGGTCACGTTGGGGTAATACACCATGAAGTCACCTGTTTCCTGATTCTGTTCGATGAGCCGGTGACTGGTCGAAGCTGAACACCTTTTTTAATCCTTGTCATCATTTCCTCCACCGCCTGCTGCCGGACGTCCACTTCAGGGTCTGTAAGACACACACACACACAAAGATTCCAACACTAAGTCTGGAGCTGTATTGGTCTTTTTTCAACACACACACGACACACCGTATTCAGTAGGTTCCCTGACACTACATTGGAGTCTGCCTTGCTGGGAAACAGTGCCAAGAACCAACATGAGTTCAAATGATTTGGAGAGGTATGAGGCAATGTGTACATCATTAGCCCTGCAATTTCAATAAAAACTATTTGGATGTAAAAGCTTCAACATGACACAAGCCCCTGGGGCCAATCAATTCAGATTTTTCTTGGAGTCTTTTCCTCCTGGCTCTGCCATCAATACTGACTGAACTGTATTGTCACTTTTTTCTTAGGATGGATTTGGTTGTGGTCATAAAACAATAGTAAATGCTGCAAATAATGTTGCTTTATTCACAGTACACCTGTAGAGATCACAGCCTCCTCAGTGTGCGAGGTGAATCATCTGGAATGACACAAACACTATTCATCACATTTTCATCACCAGAAAAAGAGTTTCTTTAGTTCACAAAAAAAAGATATTGGAAAAAAAGGAAAACACTCCAATAATGTAGCGTATTGGCTAAGAGATGTAAATATTACATTTTCTAACACAGTGCATTCATGGGCGTACACAAGGGAACTATTGTAAGCAAAATGTCTTTAAAATGTCACAAAAACGATTTTGAGAAATATTTTCCTCCAAAGTGCTCAGAAAGAGACTGTTATCTGGTGTCAGAGTAGAAGATATCCTGTTTGTAGTGCCCAATTCAGGCCTCACATATTCATAAACCACTTAACAAAATGAGGACTCAGTAGCCTCTTCACTAAACGCACATGTCCTACCTGTTCCGACGAGTCAAGGCTTCCCTTTTGTTTGCACTAATTGAAGAATTTAACATGTTGACCTGATGGTCCAGCGATGGAGTTTTGAGTTTGAATTTCTCATGCACCACTTGCTACATTTGTCCTTCTAGATACAAGTGACATTGATTTGCAAAGTAAAAGGAAAAAGGAATGAATAGTGAAAAAAAAAAAAGGATTCTAGACCAAAATGTTTGAGCCACAGCAGCCCTCAGGAGAATAAAATACAAAATGAACATACATCACAAGAAGAGAAAAAAAGATAGGCTGGAGGAGTGAATTATCACTGAGTATGACTTACTGGACCTCCCTCACCATGTCCAATCCTAATACAAAATAAAGTACTACAATTTAAATGTAAAATATTTCAATATTCCTTTCATAATATTCTAAATATGTAAATATGGCCTGTTTCTTCACATCTAGAGGAGGTTCTTTACTTTTTGGTTTTTGGTGTCTGGACACCATCTGTCATGCAGGGGCGGAGCCAGGGAATGGCTGGGAGGGGCCACCACACGCTGAATCCTGGACACCCTATTGGCCACCCCAAACACCTGTGCACCGCATCACAGCCGTCCGCGAACCTCATTACTTTTCCCCGTACATGTTTTTTTTTTTTTTACTTTCTGGGGACAGATGTGTGGGGCAGAGTATCAAATCACATATTCCTGGAAAAGTGCTTCGGCTGGGTAAGTGGGCAGAGGAAGATTTGTTCTGTGTTTTCCGGGCCATCCCTTTGTTAATTCCCTCCTTGGGCTTTGTACATACTGACAGTTTCTAGCTCAATAGCACCATTGTGTTCAAAATGTTGCTGATTGCAGCACATGTCAATAGACATTGACATTAGTTGACTTGCTGTGGCTAACTACAATGAAATTGCTTTCGATTACAAATCTATTGAAACATGAACATTTACAACATGTACGTGATACTACATGTCGGATGCTGCAGCAGGTATAACTAGTGGTTTTGCGTTTTTTTTACCTGGTGTCTTGGCAGAATCCTGGCGCACCAGCTGGATGTCAGTGCTGATGTCCCTCCTCTTTCGGATCAGTGACAACAGCGAGCTACAGAAGAAGGCACAGTGAGAGACGCACTGCTTTCACAGGAAACTACTAGTATAGTAGTATTTGATGCTCTCGTGAGGCCTTCAGGAACAGATAAATGTTATTTATACTCATTGACGTTTTTTTTTTTGCATGCACCCTGGAATATCAGCATATCAATCTTTTAGTTTTCACTTTCCCTTCATTTCACAAACAATAAAAAAGATACTCTCTTCAGTTTCCTACAATATCAATTCAGCATGATTCAAATAAAGGAATGCATCTAAGAAGAAAGGACTTTCCTCGCTGATGATGTGTAGAGGACGCGGTGTGCGGGATCAAACCTGAGTGGGTTGGAGGCCGAGGCCGGGGCTGGAGGAGGTGGAGGTGGTGGAGGAGGTGGAGGTGGTGGAGTTGGAGTTGGGTTGGTGACTGCCTGCAGCCTCTTCTGGAGCTCCTCCACTGGCCAGCCAATCACGTCCAGTTACAGGAAACACAAGGCAGCAGAAGCAGCACCAAGAGTAGAAACGTAAATTTAGTCTAAGAACGGCTAATGGGGGGTTTCCATGCAGGGAATGAATAGTCATACTTTAATACAAATGCGACCTGTTTGCGTGGGTGTGTGGTAGCCCCACGCAAACACACACACAGTCGCCTTAGTGCGTAGTGTCGTGCCCACGCAGCTTGTCCTTTGCTTAGTATGCTTGGTTTACAAATATATCTTTACCTGTAAACCGCAGATCCTTGACCTCCACTTCAGTCTTGGAGCATTTGGCACTGTATTCCCTCTTCTCCTCCTCCACAAGCTCCAGTTTACGCCTCAATGCTGTCAGCTCCATCAGGGCCTCGCAGCCACTCAGCCTGTCCTCCATCTGCTCCATCTAAGGACGGAAGAACCACAACGACACTCAGTTCTTCTTCTGCGCCGAATAAATAAAATCCCAAAGAAAGGCTCACAAGACAATCAACTAAAAAACTCCCCTCTGCTTCCCTGCTAACACTGCGGCTGCGGTGCAAATGAATTGAAAAACATTGGGTAGCTGCCAGTTGACATTCAGTCATTGGCTCACCAGCCGTGATTCCTTAACGAGTGTTCTAATTGTTCCTCAAATGAAGGGGATGACAACCTCTATCCCAGCACCAGGAGGGCTCAGTGATCCCACTCAGCTCTAATAGTTTTCCATCAGTGCCAGATGGAGGTGTTGATGGTTGGTGTTGGGAGTGGGATGGAGAGGGGTGCAGGATATTGCTGCTGCTGCTGCTTTTAATTATTAATCTGGCAGGTCATGGCCCTTCAGGTCTTGTTGTCACGGCCTCTGATCATTCACCAGGAATTCACTCCCTCTGTTAACCAGCATATTTTTTTTATTTATGTTTGATTGATTCAAAAACACTTGAGTGTTTACATGCAATACTTTATACTCAATAATCCTCTATTTTAAATAGTTTGTGTTTCTATTGTGCATGATGGAGTTACTGTATAAACACTTTGGCTTGTCACCATAATTCCCATTTTAGTCTCGTTATGTTACACCTTGGACCCTGCATCTCCTTCGGCACAGTATAGCCTTAATCATACTCTGGAAAGCAGATCCGCTTCTGCACATACTAAACACGTGTACTGGAAAAACAATGGGCTAGGAATGAATGTTGCAGACAAACCATTAAGGGAGAGTTATCCTATTCTAACTTTTATATACTTTACTATCATTATTTTTCCATGTTTCTGGAATCCAGTTAAAACAGTCTAAATCTGAAAGTTTATTCCTCTAACAATGTCATTTCTGAACCGTGTGATCCAGAGTAGGACAACACACATTCCCACATATTCAGAAAAGCTTCCTTTAACTGAGCACCGATGGCAGGATTTCAACCATCATGAAGACACGGCACAGTCAACACTCAATATTGCCAGAAATAGTCTTAAGAAATTCTCATTTCAAATAAAAGACCATCAAGCATCTTGTATCGCTACCATGAAAAAGCAGCTCTTCAGTTCAGAGCGAGTGGCCTGACTGCAAGATGCGCAGCGTTGTTTGTGGTACATGGTTGATAAGAGTAAGAGTAAAAGAATGAACAAAAAAATCATAAATGTACATCACCAGTTCATCAAACAAGGGCTCAGTTTTGTTTTCTAGAGCATTGTGCATTAGCCCCACATGTACTCCGGAAAACTTATGTCTAAGGACTCAAGTGGACAGTGGCGTTCACATGGATGCATCATTAATCATTCAAACTTCAAGGGGACCTTTCCAATCTTTTCACATATCTTCGTGAAAACCAGTCACAGCTGCTGATTCAGCACCAACTGGTGCTTGATCCAGGGACCTTACTGTCTGGCCTTGATTTTAAAAAGCATTTGGCTCTGCCACAAATATTAGTTCATTTCCAATTCCGGCAACTGAGAATGTAAATCAAACCAACGTGAAGAAATGTCCCCAAATCACAAGTGCTTAGTTATTTATGAGGTGAGACAAGTGTGGGAATCTCGTCATGCCCATGGTATTTAGTCAAGAATCAAGGAAGCCCAACTCTGTTTATGGTGAGTAATAAATGATAAAAGGGACCTGGGTCTGGTGCTGCAGCTTCTGTGCCTCCAGATCCTGGGTCAGCTTGACGACCTGGCTGAGAGCTTCCTGTAAAGCATGACTGGGCGAGGAGTTCTGCATAAGGATCTGACTCTGTCTCTTCAGCTTCTTCTGTTCGACCACCAACTGAACAAGAGCACAAGGATGGAAAGCAGATCGGAGTGAGGGGGAACGCAGTGCTGCAGGGAACAAAACGCAATAAAGGAAAATCATGCTGAGAAAACAAACTCACAGCTCTGCCGAAGTTCTCCGCCTCTGTCCTCAGGTTCTGCTCCAGGCTCAGCGTGTCCTGTAAGACCTTATACTCCTCCACAGCAAACTGAGACACTGCATAAACATTTCCACAATTTCGAATAAAATGTATTTATCGGGATACTTTGGTGTCATCATCATAAGTAAAACTGTTCACATTAAATAAGGAAGGACGCATCAATTTCATCCAAATGCAGTGCCACCAACCTCTGTTATATTTCCCCAGCAGCTTATGTTGTAGCACTGTCTCAGCAATTAAAACAGTGTTATTGTGTTTCTCTTTCCGCAGCTGCAGATGGAGAGAAACAGCACGGACGGAAGAGATACACAGCGTGTTTGCGTCATTAAACTGTACATATGCACTCACATGTCTTTATATTCAGTGTTAGTCCATATACGTCCATGTTTATTCTAATTACTCACTGGAGTTGGGAGGACAGTGCATCACATCATGTGCATACGTGCATGCACACTTTTGCACAACTTACTTCTTCCCTGGTTTCCCTGAGTTGGTCTCTCGCTGCCTCGAGATCAGTCACTGCTTGATTTTTCTCCTTTCGTGATAACTCCAACTGACATTGCAGCTCTGAAAAATAGCAAAATCAAAGCAGCATTTATTCTTACACGTACACTGGACAGGAGACAACTGACAGACAACTACATTCTCAGGTGTCACCAGATCTCAATGAAATCCACCAAACTGAAAGGTGAACTTGTATTCCAGTGTATTAGCAAATTAATGATGTTGATAAAGACGGACTGGGAGCAACAAAGAGTGCAGAGCATACAATGAGCCTGACATTGTTTTTATTGAATTAGTGCTATGGAAGGCTTTAGGTAAATGAATTTAGTTCATGCTGGTTACTTTTGTTGAAATTGAGGAAAATGTAATAAAACAATATATCTGTTAAAAAAAACATAGCAGCATCCTCATTCTGTATTTCTCTACATGTATACATGTATGTGGTATTTTCAGCCACCTGCTTCAGGTGTTTAATGTGTAAATTTCCCAGCAGGACTAAGCTGAGACATTTAGGAGGCAATTTAAGCAGAAAAGGTCATTTACACTTAAAATTGTCTTTTAGCGGGAGGTGGAATGCCCCTTGTTAAATAGGACACACTTCTTGTTGAAAAATGAAATGACCAAATCAAACCAAATTAAATAATATGCTCAAAAAACAAAACTTGGAGCAGTTTGACAGTGGCACGCCTTCCTGTGGTCTCTCTCTCTGTCAAAATGTACAGCTGATGCTTTGGATGATCATATTTACTTATGCAACATATAAATGTATAATACAAGTAAACTCGGGCAGTCCGCTACTTGGTCCATGAAGACGTTATTATAGATTTCCATTGTAATTAGAAGAAAAAATAGAGTCAACTTAGCTTAATTTAACTTTTGCAAATAAGATGATTATCCCCCGTTTTCATGTCAACCGCCTTGTAGAGAATGATGGGAAAAGCATCACAGAGTTTGAATCCATTATCACCCGAGGTATAATTACTGGTTAACTAAAGGAAGTGACCGTTCCACCACCAGCTAAATGAGGTGAAAACACCGAAAAGGTTCTGAAACCTTTATCACGGAGCTGGTTAGATCCTGGATGGCACAGCTAAATGGCTTTGGCAGTGAATACTTTATATGGTATGATATTGCAATTGGGTGCCTCCTGTACCTGAGGTGGTGGTCTGACACTGAATGGACACACAGACTTCGCTGGCTGCATGTAGGTCATCACCATCCTCCTCTGCCTCGTCATCGTCCAGGTTGATCTGGGTGATGGTGTTTGGGCTGAGGTGGGTAAGCAGCATCATGCTTTTCCTCTTTAGAGAGCGGTTCTGACGATTCAGCTGCAGAGCAGAGGGATCGAGGCAAACATGAGATGGTTATACTATTTATTAACTATTTGTTTAAATCGTCACTACAAAGTGTTCAAAAATCTGATGAAGCGCTGGTGTCTCAAACAAATCAATGTTTTATAGGTACACTGCATGTTGTAAGTCAGCCACTGAAGAAGTTGAATTTCTGGATTTCTAGAAGTTTGCATCCCTCTAAGTCCCTTAGAATCCCTCTGAATCACAAGGTTAAACCCTGGCATTTACAGCACTGTGCTTTTTGCTAATGCAGTTAGTTACTAGAGGTTATATCTATTTTTCCTTTATAAATTTATGAAATAGAAAAAAACGATCGAATGAATTCACTGTATTTTTGTCTTGAAATAACACAGCTGGGAGCAAATCTTCTGGCTATAATTCACACACTTAAAAGTTAACTCACTTTAAAGTTGAGTCACAACAAGAACTTACTGCTGTATTTTTTAGCATATAAAATCTCAGCGTGATTAAGCTGCAGTAAAACAAAACTTTACAAAGAAGTAATTTTTGAATTTGAATTCAATTACATTTTTTTCATTGGAGAATAATTTCCCCATCAGCACAGCTATGCCAATAACTAGTACTATAAAATAGAGATATTACATGGTGCAGCCACGGAGATAACTTGTGAATGCACAACTTATGGCCCATTCAGCATATGTTGTTTAAAAGATGACAGAGGACACAGTGCCTTCATTTTTCAAATCTGCATAGACTGACAAGTGTGCCGCGTACCAAGCGGGAGGAAAACAGGCAAAGAAATGAGGTGGCGGGGAAACAGAAGGGGCAGATGAGATGTTGTTCTGATTTCCTTTTTTCTTTGGCCCTGCAATCAGTCATAATGGCAGGACACATGCAAAAGCAATGATAAGGTGTGGAAAAACAGACATCATTAGAAGCACACAAGCAGATGAAGGGAGACGAAAAAGGCAGTGAATATCTCTCCTTTTAGATGAAATCACCGTTTTTGACGTGGCGTGTGTTTGCATCTTGCCTCTTAGTGCATAGTGTTTTTCTGCGTGATTATAACTCCTAACACATATTCTTATTGAAAATCTTTGCAAATTGATAAGCTCTACTCGTAGCGTTGTGCATAACTGCCACAATGGCCATTACATTTCTAAAAGTTCAATCATCAGAATGCCCATATGTATCAATTGAGGAGGCCATCACTGCGCAAAACATGAACAAAGTCTGTGGCAAGGAGATGGATGCCAATTATGCGCGTTTCTTGGTTTCATCGGAGGGAAGAAAAGTGCCTGGAGAGGAAAAGAAAAAGAGGAGGACTTGAAAATAGAAAAGACGACTCATAAAAGAGACATTTATTAATGGCATCCTGGTGAGAGGAGATTACAGCAATTCCATATTTTGAAGATGCCCTTCAGGCTGCATCTTTTTTTTTCTTATTTTAAATGCAATCAACGACACATAACAGTGAATCACATTATTTTGATAATAATCTACAATTGGCAAGAAATAAATTATACACTCAGATAAATCAAAACTTGCATAGAATCGGGCGAGCACTCTCTGGAGGTCACCATTAAAAGTCACGTTCCCTTCATCTTAGTTTTGATCACACATCAGGAAAAAGAAAGATTAAGCGTCAAAAAGGCATTCTGATTTGACTGGTTGTAAATTGCTCCCCCGATGGCTTTTTAATTCAAAATATTGAGGACTTAAGGAATAGCTCTGAACTTCAGCCTCTTTCAGACAGGGGAAATTTGGAAGGAAAAAATGACCATCATTGGGTTCCGGGAAATTAATACTTCAGTTTGAGCATCCTCCTCTGACATGTGTTGGGTTTCATTTAAATGTAAATAAAACTGTTAAACTATCAAGAGTCTTTCCAACACTGCTGAAATGCAACAAGAAAGGTCAATGCGGATCAAAAAAGTAATACCAACCTTATTCACCCCTCACTGTGCTTGTAGTAGAATGGATATATACTCAGCTATGGCTAATCAAGGACTAGCTATCTGTCTTGCTCCCAACGTTAAGGGCTCATGCATCCAGTGTTGGGAGGAGAGGAAGAAAGAAGCAGAGGAGCAAAAGATGCCACAGACATCAATAAAGCTTGATAGAGAGTAGTCACTTAAACTGTCACACAGCATGCTTTCAGGCCCTATATTCTTATGAGCAAAGCCTCTTTGCGGTCCTCCTCCGTGGCTATGGCCTGCTGTGTTATGTCTTTCCTTAACTGAGGCCAATTCTTGCATTGGGTCATTGGATGAAGAAATCTGACGCAAAATAATCCATCACCGAATCATAATAAAAGCTGATGACAAGTCATCGCTTTAGATTCTGCTAAATATCCTCTTTTGTGCATTTTCAAAGCAACAAATGTGCATACAGTATGTCGACAAAAAATGTGCGGAGGGAGCAACATTCTGTCTTTAGCCCTTCAAAATGTTGAGGATAATTTTGAGCTGGTCACAATCCTTTTTTTTTTTCCATGACTCCACTCATGACAAAAGTTCAGTTCTTAAGTGCAGCTCAACTGAAAATGCACTTTGTCAGAATCCAGATGAAACTCTCTGAAGACAATTTACATGACACCAAAGACACACAAGCTGTTTTACTAACAATGAGATCATGGGACACCATGCTCCCCACTATTTCCTGTTCCTCTCACTTTTACCCTGCCAAAAAAGCAAGTTAAAACATGCAAACTGATGAAAAAGCAGAGAAGATGTGTGTGACATCATGTTCTATGGTTTATTGATGACATCACAGACACATCCAATGCCTTTGATCTATAAATTGCAGAATCCAGTGTAGGGAAGAAGAAGTAGGGACCCAGATGCAAAGAAAAGTAGGAAATAGAATAATATACATTCTAAACCTATTGGTAGCCAGTCCAGTCACCAATAAACAATTACGGACAAAGTATAGAAGACAAACATCAGTTTCGTTCATCGATCCACCGCAGTGACGATTTAGCTCTGACTGATCCTAATGAATACTTACAACGTGCACAACATGACCTTCAACAGCAGTCATGTAAGTATCCAATCTATCTATTGAATGAAGCTTTTTGTTTTGTGAATAAACATATCCAAACTTAATATACGAATTACAAACAAAAAGGACATTTTGGAAATACTTTTCTATAATATCATAAAATGAATTAATAATTTAGAAAGAGCATTGCTAAACAACAATTATTCAGTCTTCATGTTCATATACTTAATATATAATTATATAAATATACAGTATATATAATAATAATTCATATTACACATGTGCCAAAACCTTATGTTTAACACATTTAAATGAACAGTTTTCCCCATAGTACATGTGAACATTATATATTGTAAAGAAGAGGTGTGTACATTTGTTTAACAGGAATCTGAAAGTACTCCACCACGAGACCACAACAACACCGTACTGGAAATACTGGGGCAGGACATCCTCAACCATCAACCACATCAGCCCCCAGCTCCTCAAATACAAAAACCCGACTTCTCCGTGAGAGGACAGACCATCATGCCCATCTCAACCACGGCTCAGCGATGCACGTCCAGGACAAGGACTACCAAGGCACTGCCCATCGAGGATGACCCGTTCTTCAAGAGGCTGCACCTGCGCTCTCGGGCTTTACCCACCTGTACGGTGACTAAAGTGAATGCCAAATACAGTGGCCCGAACCCAGACACCTCAATGAGCTCTGTTGACTTCCTTGGTGTGGGAGACACTCACCCTCTAGGAGAGCTGAGGGTCATTTCACAACAGTGGAGCATTATAGAGTCAATCAGACCCACTCGGCCCCCTACGCCACCAACCAGGAGACAAGGTCGTCTCTCTGACAGAGTTATTGCATCAGGTAAGTTCTTAATAATAAGATAGTAATAATTACTTTGAGGTGTATAAATACTTCTTATAAGAGAAAACTAGTACTAGTGCTCATATTTTGTTTACTGCTAATTTGAACAGACAAGAAGGCTGCTGATGGACGCACAGTCCAGGCAGCTAAAATCAAGGCAGACAAGTTTGTGGAAGGGCTGAAGCAACGCCAGCCCGTCCACCTTCCATCACCTCCACCTCCATTGGCCCCCAGCACAATCCCGGCATCACCAGCTGCCCCCTCCCACAACCCTGGGGATTGCTGGGGGTGGCACTGGCCGCCCCTGCACTCTCATTGGCCACCCCAGGTGCCCCCCCACCAGAGTCAGGATGTTATAGGTCCTTGGACATGTCACTCCTAATTGCCTGCTTGTACAATTGATTGAAGTTTGCCAAGATTATTGATATTAAATTGTATGCTTGCGACCAATACAATTGGCACAGCTCCATGATTTCAAGTTTGAATGGGACGTAATAATTGCCGGACATTAATGAAATGTAAATGACTAAATAGGCCACTGTTTTTCTGTGCTGTATGTAGTCTCATAAAAATACGTAAAAATTACTGTTGGGTTATGTCTGGCTGATTAAGAAAGATCTTACAACTTGTAAAATGGATTTTTGCACACACAGGGTACATTGCTCAAATTGTATGGACTATCCCGACTAGACAAATACATCCATTCATTTACAACCTTGACATTTTACTTATTCAGCTTTACTCTATTTAAGAAAATGCCACGTTGTTTAGATGATCAATTTGGATTATTCCTCATTTATGACGAGTGAGATTGAATGATGAGTGATACAGATTGTCTGTTAATAAGAGAGCGCGTTTATGCACACTTGCAGTGTGAGATGCCTTCTAGTATTTGGGCCTATACAAATATCACGTGTCACTCGTAAAGGAGGAAGATGAAAAACAGTTCAAAGGGAAGAAGAGGATGAAACGGAAAGCATATCAGTCAACCTTCACCACAACTCTCCCTCGGCCTCCCACTACCCAAAATCTGTCCCAACCAGGTGTACTGTGAGGGTTTTTGTCACTGTGTGCCAAGCTTCCTCGTTCTCGATCGCAACTCACATTTCAGCGAGGAAAAGTGTGCTCTGAATCAAAAAAGTCAAATACAATGTTACACACTAAGATATGGGGACAGGAACGGAGCTGGAGGAACACAGAGTGCGTATTATTGCAACATACAACATGAATGTAGTAGTGTGTGACACTCTCTAGAGAGAAATGTGCTGTCACTTTATAAGACTAGAAGACACTTTTTACCTTTGAGGCCAGGGCCTCCGCACTTTCTCTACACGTCCTCTCGATCTCCAGATCCTCCTGAATGGCACTGACCTCTTCAATGACCATCTGAGACACTAAAAGAAAAAAGGGGAATTAAAAGATTAAAAAACAGACTTTATTTTCAAACTTGGTGTGAAACTATGAGTTTCTTTAAGCCCCATACTGTGTGATTTTAGGCTGATGACACTTGTGTTTACTGAAGACTGAAGACAGGCAGTGTCAAAAGTTGGACTTCTGCTATGAGCCACTTCGACAAACCAACTAGTTAGAAAAAAGTCTGAAATATCAAATAATAAATGATGGTAAACTGGTGTAAGCATCTATACACATACTGTACACCATCTACAGTACAAACAGCATGCAATATTTGTTTTCAATTTCAACATAATTATATGCATTGGATATGCATATTTCCTTTTAAGTTAATTAAACGTTCTTGCATTGGTAAGTCTTTTCAATGTTTTTTCTTTGAATACTTGAGCTTTGCTAAATGTTAACCTAGAGCTGGAGTTCAACCATAAAAAAGGAAAACAAATGCGTTTTGTTGCCATGACTGTATAGGACATGAAAACTAAAATATTAACATTTACAAATTAATTCAGTATTAACATCTGTACATATATATATATATACTTATATAGGTTAATTTAAATTCTTCCATCACAAACCATTATGTAGGCAGTATTACTGTGCTATTTTACACATCATTGCCCAGCTTGGGTATGTAAGACATGAAATGTGTATGTAAATGTGGTTGCTGTTTTATTGCAGTGTATAAAGGTGCCAGTAATGGGGGAAGAATTGTCCTGAAGTTGATTTCTTTAATTACGCCTAGATTTGCCACAATCAAACATCACAGATGGGATTTAAAATATACACAAAGTATGACCCAGGGAACAAAAATACTAGATTCAGGTCAAAATATATTCTAAAGTTCTATCTGTGTTTCTATGTGAACTCGTAACTATTGAACCTTATCAAAATTCCATTAAGGAAACAAACCGCATAATTGGGAAGTTCGAAATGAGTGGGTGGACACCCACGACTTCTGATTTAATTCCGTGGTTAAATGAGATAAGAGCGCTACAACACTTGCCGAAGAATGTTTCTGCTGGCTATTGTGTCATCTAAGTAGCTTCGTTGGCAAGTGCCCTGTGTGCACCAATATCATTTACATTTATAAGGAATTGAACTAAACAATGTTACCAGTGTATTTTTTTATTCTGATCATTTGCCCCACTTTATAAAAATTAAATCAGCCAAGGCCATCATGCATTGAGTATAGGCAAACACATGCCGGACACAACTCATAGCACAACACTACAAATAATAGTTTAGTGTGTTTGAAGGTTTTTTTTGTTCCCCAGGATAATACACGTGATTCTGCACTTAACCTAGGGTGAAGGGAAATGTTTTTCTTATTCCTTTGCAAAACTAATGTAGTGATAGGGCTGCATGAAAAATCATATGATGAGAACAATGATATATTTTGACCTGATAAAAGACTGAAGGGTGTAAGGAATTTAATATATATACAAATATTTCTAGTTCCTCAATATTGATATATCATATATTAGCTGCAGTATTTGATTTATGGACATTGAAGGAAAGTGCTGAAAACACAAACATCTCTGAGCAGACTGACAGGCAGGGATTTAAAAACAGAATTGTCTCCATTTTCGTTTTTTGTGTTATACATATATATTATATAGTAGTAGTAGATAAATTATACACATGATGGACAATTTGAAGCCTTTTTTATTTTATTTTATTTTGATGATAGAGAGGTAATAAAAAACCCAAAATGCAGGTTCTCAGAAAATTTGAATATTACATAAAACTAATAAAAAAAATGTTTTAATACAGAAATGTCAGCCTACTGAAAGGTTTGTTTATGCGTATGCACTAAATACTTGGTCATATAAATGACTGCATCAATGCGACGTAGCATGGAGGCCATCAGCCAGTGACACTACTGAGGTGTCATCAAAGCCCAGGTTGCTTTGATAGTGGCCTTCAGCTTGTCCGCATGGTTGGGTCTGGTGTTTCTCATCTTCCTCTTGACAATACCACATAGATTGTCAATGGCCAATTCAGAAGAGAAATTCCATGGTCATTAAACCAGGTCTTGGTTCTCTTGGCAGTGAGTGCAGCTGCCAAGTCCTGCTGGAACATGAAATCAGCATCTCCAGAAAGCTTGTCAGCAGACAAAAGCGTGAAGTGCTCTAAAACTTGCTAGTAAATGCCTGGGTTGACTTTGGACTTGATAAAACACAGTGGAACCTGACTGTGGAAACTTCACACTGGACTTCAAGCCATGCGGTTTCTGTGCTTCTCCACTCTTCCTCCAGACTCTGGGAGCCTTGATTTCCAAATGAAATGCAAAATTGGCTTTCTTCTGAGGAAGACTTTGGACCACTGAGTAACAGTCCAGTTCTTTTTCTCCTTAGCCCAGGTAAGATGCTTCTTACATTGTCTCTGGCTCAGGAATGGCTTGCCCCCATCCTATGTCCTGGATAGGTCTGTGCGTGGTGGCTCTAGATTCACTGACTCCAGCCTCAGTCCACTCCGTGTGAATCTCCCCCAAATTCTTGAATGCCCTTTGCTTCACAATTCTCTCAATGTGGTGGTTCTCCATGATGCTTGTGCACCTTTCACGATCACAATTTCTCCTTCAACTCAACTTTCTTTGAATATGTGTGAATACAGAGCTCTATGAACAGCCAGCTTCTTTAGAAATGTGGCTTAGCCTCCTTGTGGAGGATGTCAACAACTGTGACATCAACAACTGAGACAATTTAATGGCTCAGTTTTTTGGGGGTAAATTAGCTGATTACAGTGGGACACCAGGGCTACAGTATTATTGAACTTGAATGCTGCTCTGCTCTGATTCTTCCTAGTGTTCATGTGAGCGCTTTAGCAGTCTTAGGCCCCGCCCCCTAATGCTCTCATTGGTTGAGAACCGCAAGTGACTGATCAAGCAATCAATACTGATCAACATCCCGCCCCTCCTGTGACCCATGGTCTGTCTGTATGTGCATTCAGAGACAGTAAGAGACAGACTTTAAAATAAAATAAAAAGTAAAAAAAGCAGTTAGCTCGCGATAAAATAATTGACAGCGTTAATGAGTTAACGTATTAACATGATAACGCTCTAACTCGCCCAGCACCAATCTATATAATATATGAAATACATTTTTTGAGTAAGAACTTCACTATTCCTCAACATTTGCATTAACTGAGATGTACCTGTATATGTTTTGACTGTCTTTTTCAAATTACTACCGATTAACACTCATTCACACAGCAACATGAGCATTTATCTGCAGTCACGTGACCTGATGTTCATTCTCCTTTCAGCTCTGTTTTGGACTCCACCACCACACCAACTCTTGAAAGGAATATCTGGCTCTTCAGCTGATGAATGTATATCCCTTCAGGGTAAAGATGTTAGATGTCTGGTGTACATCGAAAAAATATGGATTACTGCAGGTTTGGACTGAATCTAGTTGTAAAATGGCGGGTAAAATTCGGGACAGCAAACTGTAATGTTGTTTAAGCTGCAATCCCACCTCAGTGGAAAAATGACGCCCTTAAACAATGCCCTGCCACTTAACTAATTAAGCATTGCGGCTGAGCGAGGGAGATATTTAGCATTAGTGCCATTGCTGTGGGCAATTCGGTCCCACCAGTGACACCTAATTAGGGCCTTGATGAACGCCAGTGCTGGGCAATATCCACGCTCCTCCTGCGCCTCACACATCAGTCACTGAATAGCACTTAGCTGCCAGTTTTCATCCTCAGCCCCGTCTACATAATGCTGTGGCCACACTCGACAATCTACGAAGGGACGCCTTGAACTAAATGACATGTTAATTATAATTACTGGTAGCCATGGTAAATAAACAGCGGTGGAAGTATTGAAAGTGTATATGAGCGCAAGTCGACGGGGCTCTCTGACTCGTCAGAACTGGCAGTCTTAATTGTAAGTTTCGGCCTCCCCATCATCATCGCCCCCCCTTTTTTTGTGTCTGTCTTTTTTCATCTTGCTCTTAGGAAAGACAGTGATTACCCCTGTGCCGACGTGCTGCATAATGGTATCAGCGCCGCCGACAGAGCAGTGAATTAAATTGTATCTGCAGCCGCTGTGAAGCCTTGATGATGGGGGCAGATGCCTTTGTGGTGTTATCATTATAACACAATGGTCATGTTGTCATCAACCTTGCCATCGGCAATTGAAAAGGCATGATTGTGTGTTGGGAGCTTTTTCTCCTGTCCTCCCGCTGCCCCCCCCCGCTACCCAAACCAACCCCATCGCCCCACCCCCAGCCGTTTCACTGTGAATAGGAGCAATTTTCTAAGAGCTATGAAATCACGTAATAGGTCCTAATGTGCAGCTGCTTGGCACAGTGAAGCAGCTTCTATTAACACTGAAGTCAAACACAATATGTGTTTTGGCTGGCGAATCACATGAATAATGAGTACGGGCCAGATTTATTCAGATGAAAATCCACAACTGTCACCATTACAAAGACAAACTATTTGCTCCAACTTGTGACATGTGGTGCCCTATTTCAAATTCTGCCATAGCAAAAGTGGTCATAGCAAAGCATTCAACCTGCAAGGAAAATAATTCGGGGAAAATTGAACGGTGGGCTAGAAAAACACCAGGAACACTTTTGTAATGTTGGGATACAGATTCATGATCGAAGCTGGAGCAGTCAGAGAGCTGAGGACAATATCTGTGTCCTGGTTCATACGCCCGTGATCTATTGCGGAACAACATATGTTTTTTACAACGGAACACATGCTCCCCTATCAGTGCGCATTCTGCACAATCCATATGGATTATGATTATAATGTCTGTTCCAAACAACACATTTTAATTTATAGTGTTTGAAGCTTCAAATGCTTCTGGTCAGGTCCCTTGAATGAATGAATGAATTAATAAATTGATTTATTTTGACCAACAAAGGCTGTCCTGGGGAGAAGCACCTGGGAAAGATAAACCAACTGACACACCATGTGAACAGTTGTCAAATTAATTGTATTAAAATATATCCAGGCTCTAACCAGTACTGCTGTTGCACAGAGGGTCAGGGCGACAGAGGAGTAGGAGACAGTAAGCCAAGAGATGGAGCTTATCTATACTGTGAAGGTATTTATTTGTCACTAAGTTTCTGGTGAGTATCTCCAATGGAGAGTCCAATATACAGGTTCTCTGCTATTTAAACCATCATACCTCAGTGGACCCGCCCCTTGGTATTTTATGTTTGGCCCTCAATATTTAGGTATCATCATAGTGATAAGGAAAATAATAATAATACAATAACATTGCAACTGCTATTGTATCACATCTAGAGTGAGTGCTCAGAACAATTCTTGCCCTTGGACAAAGTACTACCCCTGCCTCAGAGGAGCTCATGTCTGAAAACAGCTTTGACTGCTTTAACCTGGTATATAACAGATTCTGTACATCCCCAGACAACCCCCGACGCCGCAGACGTTACACCCGGTGACACTGGGACAAACTGGAGGGGTAGACTTACCTTGCTGGATCTGATTGAGCTCCTTGATGGCCTCGTCTCTCTCCCCCTCCAGCCTCTTGCACTTTATTAAGAGAGACAGACAGAGCAGCTTTAACACAGGATCACTGCTGTTTCAAATATTCCTTAGTCTGTGCGCGTCTGAAACAGCACGGCCATGACCTCAACCTGTTAACAATAGATCATAGCTGTGAGGACGCATTATTACTGCCCTTAAAATATGACCCTGTTTCAGAACACATCAACAATTTAATTTCATTCTTTTCAAAGTTGGCGCTATGGCTCTGATGGAGTATAGTTAAGCAGATATCTTTTTTCACCAGGCGTCTTATTAAACAATTTCAAGGTTCATGGTGCAACATCCAAATTTGAGGCCATATCACGGACACACTCTTCAATTAAAAACACAGTCTTTTAAGGACTTTTCATCACTAAATAAATAGTTTTAATTAGAAAAGGAGGAGTTCACATTAAACTGCTGTAAATCACCAAAAAATAACCAGTAAATGCTCAATGGCTGACTTAGGAGGACTCTGAGAGGCCATTTTGTACATGTTGGCGTGATACACGTGCCAATCAATTTTCCTACATCTCAGTAAAATGCGCTGTGGGAGCTGGTGTTGAATCTGCGCCAATGAGTGAGACCTATTTCTGATGAAGATTTTCACCATGACAAATGTTTGTGCCAAGTTCCCTGAGTTTTTTTCTAATAGAGAAAATGAAATTATTCTTCCTAGCATCTTAAAATGATCCCCAAATCTGTCTGTGCACACTATGTACGGGAACAACTAGCACTGACCTGCCACTGCTTACTTGGTAATGCCAAATAAACCGGTTCGTAGTTAACAGTGAACAGTGAAAGCGTTCTCTGAAACAATTTGTCTGTGCCGTCAGCAGAGCTGTTGATGATGCCCTTTAATAGCACATCACGTGTTCCCCATTCATCTCCTATCTCCATTCACACACACTCTGACACTGACATTGTTTCTCAGCTTAATTATCGTCAGTTATCATTTGGAAATCACAATTTCTTCAAACAGCTTTAGAGTCAGACTATAAGAGATTAATTTCTAAGACATAACTACACCCATTATGTCCCCTTCCACCTTTACTTTGACTGATTACTGAGCTTTTTGCTGCTGCTATATGTCATCAATTGTTTGGGATGTGATCAGAATGTATAGAATGCATGCAGTAACATGTTAATGTCCGCACTCACCTCCATGGCTGCTGTCTCATGCTTCCTCTGCAGACTTTCATACTCCTGGAGAGCTACGGGGAGCAAAGGATGCCAGTGAGCCATCTTCATCGTCAGTAAAGCACAACGCCAAGGAACACATTACTCACATGTTCCCGTTTAAAACACAATCAACTGGTGGAAAATTGTCCAACATGTGATGACTTCTCATCCAGTGACTACTGCGGCGTGTGTGCATTGCCCATCATGGAATTTATGCAGAAACACTCTTTGAGTGAGGACATGACAAACACCCACTGCTAGGTGTGTTGTTTCCCACAGAACAATGTGTGTATACCAGGAACCACATTCAGAAATTAAGGAACTGAGTAAACTGGCATTGAGTCTTGGTAAAAGAATAGTAGTTTAATAATATTTACTTTAACTAATGAAAAACATATGAAAGAACAAACATTATATGTCTATTACATGGAGAGCCAACACATATCCAGTATTTCTTTTCACACAACTTCCAGCTGTGTCAGTTGTCATGGATCAGAAATATGTGGTTTTAGCATGTACTTCTTCCTTTATTAACTACAGTTAAACTTTGTAGTTTTTTTCTACTAGTCTAGAAAAATAATAATTGCATATTTTTGTTCGTCATTTTCTACTTTTAGATTGTTAAAGCAACACTGAGTAAGCAACCTTGTCAACATCGTGTGATTCAATGTAACTGACATCTTACAGACAAAGCTATAGAGGTACAACACAACGTGTTGCCCTTGGTGGCCTACATGTACATTATACTATTGCAGTGATTCCAACAGTCCCAGTTGCATGTGTCATTGTTGTGCACCTGTTCACAGGTGTGCACTGGGGAGGTATTTTGTTTTGTGTCACTTTGTTTTTTAAACAGATCTGGCATATTCCCATATTAATATAGTGCAATATTGACTTTTTACAAGTATTTGTGATTCAAGAAGGCTATTAGAGCTGCCAGGCAGAGTGCTTTCAGGTGGCTGAGACGTTGTTTCTGGCTGTGAGGCCCTGTATACTCACTTTTTAAAAACTTGTATTTAAAACAAGTTCTACACTTATATTTAGTTCAATCACTGTAACACATTTTACAGCAATCACACGGAGTACTCCAGCACGGCAATTCTCTGCCCACGACCAAACACTGCTACACAATGTACACAATGTACTAGACGGAGTAGATTAAGGAGAGAGGTGCAGCAAGCTCTGCTGCTAACCTTTGTCCTCAGGCCAAGTAGGCAGTTTCCACCGGTTTTAAGAGCAATAAATTAAGCCTATTCCTTTCATTATACACGGACCATGTATGGAAACTTGAAACGGCAAGACAGTTCATGTAAAAGAACGGATTCTGCTGATGTGCGCGAACTATGCGTTAAAGACTAGCGTATGGGTCAAAGATAGGTTGAAGTTGTTCTTATTAAAAACACAGAACAGTGATTTATCAAACGTAGTACTCCTCGGGAGTAGCGTCACTATGGAAACTACGTTTAACACCCTAGTTCTGAGTAGTTAATCTTTTGAATCATTTCGTTTTCGCGTATTTATTTTATTTTTTTTGGGGGGGGAGGCTTTACGTGTCTATGTATCCGCCATACAGTCCTGATGTGAAACACCGAGGCGCACAGTACTGACCTTGTTGGGACAGGTCAGTGATGACAAGCATTTTGTCCAGCTCCTCCGCAGCCATGGCGAGGAAATCTGGCACCTCGAGTCCAACAGGAAGTGTCGCTCAGCGGCGCACCTGTGCGCCACGGCCCGGCCCCGCCCCGAGTCCCGCCTACTACAGCCTCCCTCATCAACTCGTCAATTGAAATATAAAAAAAAAGTGTGGAAGTAAAAATATTTACATTTTTGCTTAAAAAGATTATGACTAAAGCTTACAGCGCTTTCAGCCACAGCTCTTGGTCTTCATTTGCAGCTAAGGTCAAGAATGAACATACACTCTCAAGGACATTCACAGCACACACACACACACACAAACTGGCATTGTTGCAATCTGAGTTGGCAACACTAACTTCCCGAAATCCATAAGAGCCACAGATGGAAAACAAAACACAATTTCTCATATAATTTAATTTATTCATGTACACAAACTCACAACACCATTTTTCACAATAAAGAATTAGTTTCTGCAGACATGTGGGAATGTTTAACATACTTTTGTATACCCTTTTATGATCATCAAAAGAAAACAAACAAAACACAAATGTTTACATCTATTGCTTTCTTTCTCGAGTAGAGGAAGCAAGGGGAGGAGGAAAATAAAGTTCCAGAGGTGGGCAACATACTGTAAACATGAGAACAAGGGAAGATGTAATAGTCAACTTGAAAAATACAGCAGTTGTCTTGTCTTGAAGAATAGAACACTGCACTGTAAATGACCCCTCAGGTGAATACCTATATAGTGACAGTAATGAAGCTCAACTCGTTAAGTTTTTGTTGCTCGGGGGTTACTCATTCATAGTGTGTCTTTTTGTATAGAACATGTCATTCTACATTCTGACGCAAGCTTTCTGAGCGACACCGAAATGGTATTCACCACAGGGCTACTATTTTATCTCAGGATGTTAGTTATTTTTATACAGGTAGATATGTAGGGAGACCTTTCTTCTGTTGGAAACATATCGTTTTAAGTGGGGCGGTTGTTTCATGACATTTATTTATTGATTGATTGTTTTTGAAAGGATGGAGATCCAACAACACACCCAAATAAATAAATACAAGATATTTTTATGTTTTTCCAATCAAGGGTAGATATAACAACCACAGACACTTTCCATAAACAACTTCTGAACACAGATACACTACAGTACATCTATAGAAGGGGAGGGGTTTGCCCATGTTTTTTAGGGTAAGAATGAGATGGAGAGGGTGATGCTTGGGTGAGTTGATTCATGGAAAGGAAATAATCTGAAGTAATAACGACAGTGGGATAGGAGAGGATGAAGTTTTGGGATGGGCAAAGACAACTTCCGCCAGTGTGCCCCCTGAAGAGCAGAATGGAATAACGGGAGAGGAGGAGGGTGGGTAGAAAAGGTGAGCGGAGCTCTGACGACAGCTTCTCTAAGTGTGCCTCAGTGGCGGACAGCAGACTCCCTGGGGTAGAACTCAGCCAGGGTGCTCTGAGGAATCCTCTTGAGCATCTCCTTGGGGAAGATTCGCAGCAGCTGCCAGCCAATGTCCAGCGTTTCATACACTGTCCTGTTGTCGTAGGGGCCTGAGAGAGACACAGGAAGCACAACGGTGTAGGTTAGCATCCACACACAATGACGGTGTTGGAGTTGCACAAAAACACAGCTCGTCAGGCAACACATGAGGAACACACTGAGCAAGTACATGTTAAGCTGCAGTAAATTATTATTTGACCACTTGTGAACACTAAATGCTTATTTACACAATCAACAGACACTGCAGAATGGAAATGGAACCATGTTTATGTCCACCTGAAGAATATAAATGTCTATTTAATGGATCATAGCTCGGTTAATCGAACATAACTCAAGAATCCAGTAGCTTGTGCTCGGTAATTGAAACTGTTTTCAGCTGAAGTCTTCAAGTCCAAATAAAGTTTTAGGTACATTGTTAAGGGACTTGTGCCATGTGCTACAGACCATTAGCTTAGATCATAACAACAGAGCCCCATATATGACAACTCCACTAAGTCAGATTTCTCCTGCAGTAGAACTTCTGTATTAGAGTTCATTGTTGTGGGCTTTATGTTGAATGTGTGGGATTGATGGCAGAGAGAACCCTCTCACATTTGCCTGAATAAAGCAAAAAGCAGGTGATCTGGTACGGCCAGAAAGCATGCACCCATTAGGAAGAATTGCGTGAAGGTATCCAATTACAATACCTGGAACTAACAATTAATTTAATTCTTAATTAACCTGTTGCCATTTTTTTTGGATGGAACTCTTAGTCTGTAAAACATTTTTTTTTTATCTCAGTTGTGTTAAAAATGTTCATTACAAGTTCCAAAAACCCAAGGTGATGCCTTCATTCAAAATGCTTGCTTTGTCTGGGCGATATATTGGGTTTCTCTGCAGAGCGTTATATTACTCATACTCGGATAATCAGTTTTAAACAGTATGAAAGGAAAGAGCCTCAAACTCAAAAACAGACAAAGTTTGGAATTTTTGCTTGGTAAATTACATAAATAATTGGTAATGAAAATATATATATATATTTTTTTTCAATCCATTAGTTTGCTAATACACAATTAGAAAGTAATGTCTGTGGTTACATTCACCAACACAATTATGAATAATTTACACATACTACTGCCGTTTTAGTGAATCTTTTCTTCAACATGTTTTTACCTTGAGCAATGAAATTCTTCTCAAATTTCTGTAGGAATTCAAGGTAGAGCAGATCATCCGAGGTGAGGGCCTCTTCTCCCACCACCGCCTTCATGGCCTGAACATCCTTACCAATGGCATAGCAGGCATACTGGAAACGAGAGGAGACAGAACAAACAATGGCGGTGAGGAAAATGGATCATACTGTGGATAAACGGGACTAGGTCAAAGCCTCACATATAACTGTGAATGTGTGAAATTGAAAACTGTTGTGATGGCATCATTGGGTTCAATGGACGCATTTGCTTACATTATCCTCTCTGCTCACATACGCAGTATTTTATTACAGCTGAACCAACATGATGCACATCGACATTGTTTCCGATTTATTTCGTCTGACAAAAGGCGCAAATGTGAAACAGTGACTTACCACTACATGTGAAGTAACTTCAAGCCGCAGTTCTACTGAACTTTTTACTTAAAAACCACAACATAATCTGGCTGCATCTAAACACCCTCTGATAACATTGATGTTCCCATGGCATGTACTGTTGATGTAAAGTAGTCATTCAGAAGGAAAAACATCATGTTCGACACTAGGCATATAAAAATAACTTCTTACCAGCTGGTTAGAGACATCCGCATGGTCCTTCCTGGTCATCCCCTCACCAATAGCTGACTTCATCAGACGAGAGAGTGAGGGCAACACATTGATGGGTGGGTAGATCTAAAATAACATAATCAGATTGTCAAATTAAGTAAACTCTCAGTGTTAGATTTAAACGTTGCTAAATCACAGTTCAATTGCTTTATCTATAGACCAAAACAAACTGGAGAATGTATTTACAATACCCAGATAAGAGCTGAATATTCTCATTGGTGGATGACTTGAACTTGAATTGTTGCGAATACCTGTCTGTTGTGCAGCTGTCTGTCGACATAGACCTGGCCCTCTGTGATGTATCCCGTCAAATCAGGAATGGGATGGGTGATGTCTATCAGACACAAAAATGGATTTGAACACGGCCTTGCAACATGACTTGAACATGACTTGCATTTTATAAACATTTAAACACTGCAGTAAAATGTATATGAAAGTCAAATAAAATGCACGAGATGCGTTAAGACTAAAAAATTAAGAAAATCTGTGACAGACACTATTATATTTTATATTAAGCACCAGTAGTCTTTAAGTAAAAGACTTCACTACTTCCTCCCTTTGACACTGTTATGGGGACTCCTGTACAACTTAACAAGGATAGACTATTTGTACTTGTTGCTATGGTAACAAAAGGCATCAGTAATGTGCATTCCCAGTCCATTAAAGATGCCGTGTTCATGAATTGGAATGATGCCTGGCCTGATTTATATCTTTGAGGACAGAGGATAGAATCAAGATGTGCAATCAACACGGATATTCAACGACTACAAAAGAAAAGCGATGAACACTCCTATAAACTCATATCAAGGTCCACTACAAGACTGACGGGTGTGACGATGGCATTTTTGTCCCCTTGCTGCAGCTCTCACCGTCATTGGGCATGGTGAGAATGGGGATCTGAGTGATAGAGCCGTTTCTGCCCTCCACACGACCGGCACGTTCGTAGATGGTGGCCAGATCAGTGTACATGTAGCCAGGAAAGCCTCTTCGGCCGGGCACTTCCTCTCGGGCAGCAGACACCTAAAGGTGTTAGGGAGACACGAGAGAGGTAAGTCAAAGCTAAAAGTATACAACATTGACATTAGGCACGTTTGCATTTTATTTCCCCTTTGTTCTTTTCTTTCCTGGAGTAGAGTAAGGTGACTTTCTAAAGAAAGGAATTATCATTGACTACAAAACCAGCACAGAGTAATATTAATACTGATTTTAAAATAAGAGAAGGTGAATGTCACTTTTGTCCAGCTCTTGAGTAAAATATGCGAAAATTATAAACAATTACAACAACATATTCACCAGCTAGTCTGAGGGCATGCACACAGACACATAGACAGTCACACACAAATCTATCCTGCGGTGGGTTTTTTTTTTTAAATTAAATCAAGGTAGCTAGTAAATAAAACTTTTGCTACATTCAATTTCAATGAATAGTATAAAAAATGTCAGTGTCACAGTGTTCAAAAGACAGACAAAAATGATGAGATGAAATGGATTATTTAATATTTAAGAAAGTTATATGTCAAACATGAAATCAACAACCATTTTTTGTAATATTGCACTAAATTGTCAATATGGTGACATCACAACACCACTACACTGCCACTGATTTGGTATGGAGAGTTTTACATTCCTGTTAACTGAGGTAGTGTTATGTGAAACATACACACTTACTAAATATACCTTTATATGTTCCTTACTGTGCTGTAAAAAAGCTGTCTAGATTGTGGTCATAGACACCATCCTAAATAGCTGAATTCTGTATGAAACCCTTGCTTAAATATTCATTAGCTATAGTCAGAGGACAGTTTAAAGGATTTTCAACTAGTTCCTAGATGAATTTGTTGATGACTATAGTAGATATAATCTGCAGATACAGAAAAAGAATTAACTCCCCCTCTTTAAAATATAGGATTTTTTTTTTTATTATTTTTTTACCTCCATATGCAAGGAAATTGTGGTAGACATACTACAGCATCATTGGTGCAAATACAATGTAGGTTTGTCAGAAGACTGTCGGGGGGAAGGAAGGTATTTCCCAAGATCTAAATGTTTTGTATTGAGTTAGAGTTGATTTTTTCTTTCTCCTATATTTGTGTCATTGTAAACAAAAATAAAAAAAACTGCTGAATCCATTTACTGTTTGAGCGTCAAGTGATGCTAACTCCTTCTGTATATTTCAGAAGAGGCAAACAGCTGGTTGAAAATGTTGCCATTATGTTTTCAGGCCCTCTGCAAAAAATGACCAAAAGCAAATCCTTGTTTCCAAAGTCAAGTGAATTCAGAGCAAGCGGGAAGGAAAACGCATTGCATTCATCTTTGGATTCAGAGGTTGATGGTGAGGCTAAACACTTGCGAACTGTAGATTCAATTCAAAACTAAACCTTCACATGCATGAATGCGAACAGAAGTTAAATGTTAATGTCCTCCTGGCTCTTTGTAAGCGCTGAAATATCCATCAAGCCGTCTGAACCTTAGCCGACTATTGCTACTGTGCGCTTGTGCCAAGGTTATGGAAAGCAAATGCAAGATGGGAAACGCACATGCGCCATTTAAAAATCTACATTGTGTTGCCAGTACAGATGCACAAAAGAGTAAGTTGAGGGGGCCTTAGTCCTCGCATGAGGAGAAAGGAGGGCAGTAGGTGGTGGTGGTGGTGGGGGGTTTGGGAGGCGGGGGCGGACAGTAATGAAATAAAGGTATTTCCTACACAAATGAAGGACACATTATCCTCCCTTTCAGCAATGAGCACAAGACTTTACTGAGTCCATCACCTTTGTGCAAATGCAGCAGGGAATTTACACGGGTGTTTTATATAGACACGCTGCCTCGTTCTGGTGCTTCAGCTGCTGCGGGAGTATTCGGAGAGGACTCAATTTGACAAAACCATAGTGAGGGATATTACTATTCAAATTGTTTATCTTAAAATAACAGACATACCTGTAGTTTAATACATGCACATTTTGGAGCCACTGTGATTATCTTGATTTTAGAATTTCTTTTCTTTGTTGGATATTTTTAGCTCTGTAATATTTTATGGCCATCTTACACACAATGATAAATATTGACAGACAGACCCATACCGTACATTTTTATGTATTCACTCATTGATTGTTATTCTTAAAAACGAAAGTCATTACTAATTGGTGTTCATACCTCTCTCAGAGCCTCAGCGTAGGAGCTCATGTCAGTCAGGATGACCAGGACGTGTTTCTCACACTGGTAGGCCAGGTACTCAGCAGTAGTCAGCGCCAAGCGCGGGGTGATGATGCGTTCAATCCTGATTGGTTACAAAAACAATAACGGGAAATTATTATGTACTGATCCCTAATTTCACAATTGTGCATATGAAGCCAGTACCCAGAATAGTCTAAATGAATGTCTCGTCAGTTTTATTGCTAATAAAAGATATTCCTTACGTGGGGTCGTTGGCCAAGTTCAGGAAAAGACAGACGTTGTCCATAGAGCCATTCTCCTCAAAGTCGGACTTGAAGAAGCGGGCAGTTTCCATGTTGACCTGAGATTGATAAAAGTGCATGATGTTGGGGGGGAAAGATCAGGAATCAACACAAGCCCTGTCAGAAAGCAGAGATGCAAAATGATGTATATGTTACAGAGGCGTTCATACTGTGAGGCCAGGGGAGCTAGGAGGAAATTATACTGTGTAAATGGATGTGGAAAACTGCATGCAGATTTTCAATGGGAGAAATTGGCAAATCATTAATTGATAAAGGAAATTGTATTAGAATCATGAAGATTAACACACTCGATCCATAGATCTGCAGTGGAATCAGAAAATCCTTCAGTGTTACGGGAGTCAAGTGACTGCACATCCAAAATTGCACAAGCCACATTTCCAACACGTAGTAACAGTAAAGACTATTTCTTTCTTTTTCTCGAAGAGATTAAAGTTGTGACCGAGATGGCAAATGTTGCAAGCAAACGGGACAGGCTTTCACAGAGCTCTGTAACGAGTGAAGGTAAGTGTGTCCTCCTGGGTGTCGTGTTTCCGTCAGTCCTGATCGAAGCTGAAGCCGAAAAGTACCTGTGACCAGGTAATTAATGTTGAGTGCACCCTTTGACACGGAAGACAAAAGCCAGATGTTGGTGGGTGTTGGCAGGGTTTTTGTCCATTATGAAAGGTCTTTACATAAATGCTAGTCATGGCCTCATATAAGCAAGACAGGACCATTATGGAATGCAGTGGACATTTCATAGTGAGGTTAAGAGGTTTTGTTTGATAACGTCAGACAGTTTCAATGTATAAAATGACAGGACTAATTTCTTCTTGTTCACTCGCATGCTGTGCAATGAGTTTTGCATGATATGTAGTATTCCTGTCCACCTGTCCAGTTTGCATTTATACTTTTAAAAATCTTGCGCTGTTCTGCAGAAGTGCTTTAGGTCTTTCCTTGCAACTTTGCTTTTGTATAGAAATTAATTAAGTGATTATACATGAGACCAACATCTTAAACTATCAACATGTTTATTTAGCAAGGTGCAAATCTTTACTGGGCTAAACATGAAGAAGCAAATCCTCACAACTGAGCTGGAACTCTCTGGATCTTTGGCACTGGTGCTTTAGAAATGGCATAGACTACTGAAGGACAGTGACTAATTGACACAAATGTTTTTTATAACAACGAGGAAGACAACATGTCTATTATTTTTGTTAAAAAATGACTTTGAAAATAAGTACCTTAAAAAAAAGATTATTGATATTAGGTTTCACTCTAAGGATAGGATCTAAAATCATTTCAAATCAAACAGGATCCCTGCAGGGTTTTGAGTCTTGTGGTTAAACATAAAGTTTGAATTATTTGTTTTTTTGTTTTGTTTTTTACCATCAAGCAGATGCATTGCTGTTTGACTGTGTCCTTTTCAAAAATTCATATCCATGCTGTGACTTGTATAAATACCCAACTATCCTGCTGGACTGAAACACAAAGGTAGGTGAGTGGGTGAAGAGCGGAAAAGGGATGGGGTTAGCAAATAGCACAAGAACGAAACCTGTGTGTGTGTGCGTGCGTGCGTGCGTGCGTGTGTTGGCGGAGGTCAGAGTTATCACAAATGGGGTTTTACAGCAGAAAGGAGGAGCAGCTGAGAAGAGAACTTGATACTGCAGAGCTGACAGTGTTAAAAGGAGCTTTTGAATTAGTAACCTGTCTACATGACTGGGGGATATGCTCATAGGTGCAGAAATAACAAGAGGGGCTTAAAGGTTAATTCACCTGGTGAATAAAAGACAGAAAGCAAGGTGGGACGGAGGGGACGAGGTGTCACGTCAGGGTTAAGAGGGGGATTAGAGACACAGATGGGGAGAAAATAAATGTATGAACCAAAGTCTGCAGGACGCGCCCGCTTACCCCCATGGCCGCAAAGACAATGGCAAAGTTCTCAGCGCTGTAGTCCATTACATCCTTGGACTTCTGCACCAGGCCGGCCTGACGACAGATCTGGGCCGCAATCTAGGAGAAGGAAAAACAGACAGTTAGATTTATACATTTAAGACGTGGTCTCAGTGTCAACGCACAACATTTACCCTAATAATAAATGTTTAAATGGTGTATGTCAGGCAGGATTGGGATTTGTCAGCACCCTGTTGAATTCAGTCAATGAGCCCACATATGGAATCACAACCCTTTTAAATTTTCTTTCAAACATTGGTTTCACTTTACCTTTTGTCAGAATCTTAGTTCATAAAAAACTGCAACTCTATGTTCAAATGATAATCAACTCTTCGTGTCTAAGAAAGCAGTGGCACCAGAGCATTTAGGTGTAGCTTAATTAATGTTCATAATCTGATAAATAATAATAATTCCCAACTTCACCAAAATGTAAAAATATATCAAACTGATTGTTGTGACGCAAGAGGAAGAAGAAAATACTGACATTTCATAACAATGCGCACACAAAACTACCTCAAGCTTTATTTCGACTATTTGGCAAGATTAGCCCCGTTTGCAAATTTTACTGTCAAAAGTGAAGAAATATTTTTTTTTATAATTTTTTTCTTTAACGAGTTGACCAATTAATTGTTGGTTTAAGTCCCTTCAAGGAATTTGTTCAAAGTAAGGCAACATATGCTGGAATAGCGCTTAATTTATTTATTAACAACGAACCACAACCACTGTCTTTGCTGAACCGATTAATTAGGCGAGCAGAGTGTCTGGCTTACGGAAAGAAATTGAGGAACGAAAGAGGAATTTCACGCTCGTCACATAATGCCACAGCTGCTGCCTTGATCCGGCCTGACCTCTTCATGCACCCGGGGTTCAGGCACCTGGCCCATAGAGAGAACCACCACATGAATGACCTCCGTGACATGTGCTTAATGAAACACCATGTCCACGGCACGGCCAGTGTGTCATTATTACTGCCACTCTGTGGTCGCATGGTTTTGATCATACATTGTCAAAGTGGAGATGGGACAGGCGTCGATGGCCTCTGATGACTCTCGTACCAGAATGACCAACGACAGAAAGTGATGCTTGGAACAGGTTATTTAAGTTTTTTTCAGGTTCTTCTGAGGCCAATTCACAAGTTGAGTAGGGGAACATATTATCACCTTATAAAGTGGTTATAACATAAGTATGCTTTTTAAGTTGGCCACCTGACGAATGTATTCAACTGCAAAACATAAAGTTGCGACCTTAGTTAGTCTTGGCTATATTCCTGTTTAAGTAAAAATGTTTTTTTTTTTTAAATAAGTTTTAGTGGATATAAAAACATCCCCCTTAAATAATGTAATTTCATTACCTATGTCAGGCAGGTTATGTTATCACCCGTGTTTTTTTGGTTGTTTGCTTACTGCACTGAACTTGTGAATTGATCTTCACCTAACTTGGTGGTCCAGAAAATAACTTGTTAAAGTTTGTATACAGTCAAAGGGGAAGAAACCAGAGAAAAATTCTAATCGCGAATTAGGAAACCCCCTGGGAAGCAGAACTGTTGTGACATGATACTGAGGAACAAAGCAAGGGCTTAACTACAATATTAAACATTTCCACAGTGGGACTCCCAGAAAAATAAACACTAAATCACCTAAGCACTTTTAACTTCAGATCTTAGCAAACACTGATTTGATTTAATGTAATTATTTATTATATGATTGCTGTAATTTGACTAATGAGATCAATTTTTTACCTTGAGAACAGATAACTAGAACTCATTTGGAAGCAAAGGAGCTGAGGTAATTGCCAGTATCCTACAGTAAGCTCCAATAATGTTGGAGTTAGAGGATTTACAAAAATCTAGGAACTACGGTCTGGCTAGGTAAAGTAGGATTAACTCCTACCCCTTGAAAATACTCAGTAAGTGGTCTCACCTCATTGTGTGGCAGACCAGCAGCTGAAAAAATGGGGATCTTCTGTCCTCTGGCAATGCTGTTCATGCCATCAATGGCAGAGATGCCGGTCTGGATCATCTCCTCAGGATAGATACGGCACTGAGGATTGATGGGCTGGCCTGGATAACGCAGACACACAGTTTCACTTAGAGGCCCCATGAAAACAATGAAACACATCCATGTTCACGGTACAGGCTCTGGACACAAACAGGAAAAAGGAAATCATACACCATATCTATGTGATGAAATGCATTCACTACTGTATGCTTTTATTCAGCATCCAATGCCTTCATACAATGGACACCATTTTTTGAGGCCATAGTTTAGAAGTAGGGTAAGCAAAGTAACTGCATGAATATTAAAAAAAAACCTTTGGGGTTTCATAAAATCTATTCTAGCTTTGTAAATTATACTAGTAGCAAACTGGTGATATCTTGCTAATCATCAATTGACTCCACCCAGATATCTTTAAGGGGAAGCTAACCCCTGCTGACACCAGGATGTGTATATTCTTAATACTACAAATCATTGGTTGCATCCATTTATTGGTTACAGCTTATGATTGGTTGGTGGGTTTTACAACTGGCCTGAACCATATCATCAGTTTCTGAGGACATGGGCCAGTTTAGATTACCGGATTAAAGGTAAATAAAAATACAGAAAATAATTTTCAGTTTTTCAGTAATGGTTGGTCAGATGTACAGAATGCTCTCATACAGTGATTGGTAAATGTATGTTAGAATAATGATTGTATCTATATCTAAATGTTATACAATTTATTTTTATTATTTTTGCCAAATAACATAATATATTTGGTGAATGTGTTTTTTTGTTTGCTATATTCTATTTTGATGTAAGTGTCGTTTTGTTCATGTCGCGTTTTGAAGAACAAAAAGCATCTAGAAGTTACACATATTATTGAGGTCATACCCATGATGTCCAAGTAGTCCTCAGCCAGGACTGTGGGCCCACGGTCGATGGGCTTGCCTGAGCCATTGAACACGCGCCCTGAAAGAAGGAAGATTTTTTTCACTTGAGCCAAGCAGAAATCAAGTCTATTGTAGAATAAAAAGCAACAATTTGTTTTTTTTGAAGCTCCATTCAAAGATAATTACTAAGAAACACTTATAAAATTCAGTTCATTAGATGACACTCCTAACCACATTTGATCTATTCTGTTTTTCATTAGATTCTAAACACATAAGAGTGCTTCTAGTGGCTCTCGTCGAGTCTACAAGTAACAAATACAAGTAATTCATGGCTGTGATTAAGGATACTTCAAAAACAAAAGCAGGTTTACTGTCTACAGCTGTTCAAATATATGTAACCTTGTGCTGTACTGAGATTATCGCACTGATTTTGTCATTTAAGAGCATTCAGAAAGAAGGTGCAATTCATTGTTTCGTTTGTGTTTTACCATTTACCGAGTAGACTGAACATATTAGTAAAATAAGCTAATTCTTTGAGCAGCCTTCAACTTGCTTGAAAGTTTCCTCTTCATGTCACAAAGGTAGAAGGACTAATATATGCATGTTATTTTTGTGTAAATAGAATAAAGGAATAAAGGAATAAAGGAATACATAAATGAATAGAATAAAATCAATACATTTTGGTGCAGTGTGCAAAGAGAAATCACGTCAATATTACCCAGCATGTCCTCTGACACTGGGGTACGCAGGATGTCACCGGTGAACTCGCAGGCTGTCTTCTTGGCATCAATGCCTGATGTTCCTTCGAACACCTGTACAAAGAAAGACGCAACCAAAAAGAAAAATCATAAATACATCAAAGCACAGTGTCCCTGTGATATTCCTTAATACACATTTGGTATCTCAGCCAGTATTTACAGCATCATTAGAATTAGAATTACGCACATCGTCCCACACAAACATGTGCATGCAAACACACAAGTCGGGGGAAATCTATCTCTGCATTTAACCCCTCTGTGGCGCATGCAAGGCCACAGAGCAGTGGACAGCTGAGAGCGTCCGGGGAGCAGATGGAGTAAGTGCCTTGCTCATGGGCTTAAGAGGTAGAGTCTCTTTTGTTACTGGGGGGGGTTCATCCCTCCTTTCGGGGGAGACCACCTCAACTAGGCCTCGAACTGGCAACCCTCTGGTCCGATACATGTCTCCCTCGCCACGAGGCCACCTCTCCCCGTATGACATGACACTCACACATGATCCAGTTTCTTACCTGGACGACTGCCTTGCTTCCGATCACCTCCAGGACCTGCCCACTCCTCTTGGTGCCATCCGGCAGGGTCAAATGCACAATCTCTGCGTATCTGGGGAACTAGTTCCAAAGGAAATGCAACACAGTTTCACTACAGTTGCCCTAAGAATTGGATTCATTTCAACAATAGAAGGCATCTACAAATACAAGTTTAAATAATTTGGTATGGGATCCTGAAAACATTTCTATTTGAAGTTTGTTAAGTGATCGTGTTTGCCAATCCCAAAATCATTAATACATTATTATAAAAGATTTTTCACAATAGTTGAGTGTATTACCAATTAATAAGAGCTATTTACTAGTAAGAAATATGTGAATTAATGTATAGCCTCACCTTCACATTATCCAGGATCACCAGGGGTCCATTTACGCCCGACACAGTAGAGTAAGCTGAAATAAAGAAAGGTTACCTATAGGGGTTTATTCATTTCAAGAGGCCACAGGATAGTAAATTATGGTAGGCAATACTGACATTACTGGCTCTTCATTGTGCAGTTGAAAGCTTGCAGTCTACATGGGAGTAGAGTTCCTTCCAATACAGTTAATAATCACAAGCTGACCTTTCACGGTGAGATTTAAACAGCTTTCAGGACCAAATGTCAAAGACAGGCAAATGTCAGGAGGAAATGCATGATATTCACATGTTTGCAAATTGCGTGCGCGATTACACACAGATGCGGTTCGTCCTGAGCGTAATAATAGGCGACTATATGAAGGGTCATTACAAATGAAGGGTCATCACAGATGAAGGTCAGCAGGACTAGCCCGTGGATTTCCCTAATATGAAACAATAATTGCAACATCAAATAACTGCAACAAGATGTAGTGAAAGAACATACAAGTTCAATGAAAACTACACGTCAAATAGGTCATCTACATCACTGCCATTTCCAGGAACTTTGGCAGCTATACTTTTTTAAATTTCTCAATACTATGAAACAGTTATTCAGAGTCTTTATTTGTGCTTAAAAGCACCATTCCAGTGTCTTACTACTCACATTACCAACAGTGATTTCACAATTGATGCATTTGGTGCCAATAATTGGCACTTTCAATATTTTTTTTTCTGCCATCAAGGGAGACAGAGATGTTGAACAAAGCTAATGCTTCACGAATCTTCACTGTTTCTTTTTTAAGTTTCTTAATTTAGAGTTTTGATCCGATTGAAATCGCAGTGATCTGTGAATCCTGCCTTGTGATGGTATGACAGCAGAGCTTCTCCATTAAGCTATAGCCTTACATTTATATGCTTGTCCGGGACAAGCGGATTTATGTTTCCAGTTAAAATAACGATTTGAAACCGAAATATAAATGCTTGTGTCTTTTTGAATTAAGTGATACTTGACAATTAAGTTAGCAAGTAATCTGTTTACACCCCGTCACCATCCGTCTGCACATCTGCAGCCCTGTGGGTTGATGCTAAGACATGGGACTCAAGGGGGTGGGAACTGGCGGTGGCAGCATTGTTTCCATTCGATTTTCTATCGTGGTTTGGTGTTCCCCTTTATCTGTGAACTGTCAGTCCTAGGGCCGATATCAAAGGCACAAGGAAATTAGAACAGACGGGTACAAACGTACAGCTCTAAAGCTCAGCGGGAGGCCTTCCCTATGCCACTAATTAATAAGAGGCCGACAAAGTAGCCTGTCAATGGGGTACAGTACTGCAGCCATCATATTAATGTATAATATAATATGTGTGAATATGAGGGCACCTTGCAATGTGTGACAAACAAAGAGTCCATGTCTGACACAAAATACAAATCAACTATAGTTTATGATTCTACAGAGATGATAAGAACCTAAGACTTCAATTCAAGTTTCTTTCTTCAAAATGATGTAGATCTCATAGAAAGACAGACAGACAGACAGACAGACAGACAGATAGATAGATAGATAGATAGAGAGCGAGAGCGAGAGCGAGAGAGGCTGCCTTTATTAAAATTCCATCAAATTTCCACAACATTATGTTTTCTTGTGGCCAGGCCTCTTTACCCCACAAAAGGCAAATTATCTGTGTTGGCCATGTTTATAAAAAGGACTTAATAGCTACACTTAGCCTACAAATTGCTCACAGATCTCAAACGAGATACATATGGCTATTTTCCTGAAGGGTGAAAATTGGGCTACATAATTATACAGTAACCTCTTGGAAATCCATAAGTCAGTGTATCTCTAGGTACAGGGGTAGTGACAGGGGAGGGTAAATGTAATTTTGTGCAATATGAAGGGACTTTGACTTCCATCATTCAAGGGGACCAAAAAGCTTTATCTAAAAACCACAACATCAGAGACAAACAAACATGAATATAAAAACATATTTGAATGAAACATCTGCTGGACATGAGTCTGTTGGCATAACAAACATTTGGGAAGCATTGGGAAAAATGTGCTGCTTGAAATAAGCTAAAACATAACATAAACCATTTATGAATTAGTTGGATGTTTTGAAAAAGTACATGAAAATCTTCGCATTACTTTAATGCGAGAAAAAGCACATTTATGTCAGAATTACCATTGTTTAGTGTATCTATATAGATATATCTATATATGTATATTTGAATATAATATGCAATGCTAATAATATCTATTACAATATCGAAACTTGGCCAACATCACAAAGAAAGTAAAAAAACGAATTAAATCCAGCATGAAGTGCATTATTTACTACCTCCAAAGGGTTGATTTCTTATAACATATTTATCAGCCATTTGGTTGCTATAATCCTGAGGGTGGATAACTTATGAATGAGTAATTCCAGTGGGATTAAAGGCCTAATGCTGGCTCTATACTGTTGGCCCTTTTTTTAAAGAAAGAAAAAGTACACTTGTGTGGGACTGTGATGTTTTAAAGAAAAAAAAAGTGGTTTGCTCTCTCATTTCACAATATAACAATCGCTCAATGGCCTATATGTTCACAAGGTGTGAAGTAGCAACATTTCCCATTAGGTTTGGAAAACTTTCTCCACCCCTCTTTTGCTACTTCAGTTCAAGTGCAGCAGTCCCCTGGCTTGGCATCCAACGGCAGTGTGGGTCACCCTGCAGCCTGTTCAGCTGCCAGAGCTCTTTGTGTACAAAGATGTTAATTGGTCCTAATCCGCCACTAGAAGCTGTTTTGGTAGCCTGACCTCGCACCCTGAAGGACACCTTGGTGTGAAATACTAAAGAGCCCATTCAAGTGCCAGAGAAAAGAGGCACAGAGCATTCCAGCACAATTCAATTTCCCAGCTGAACGAGGGGAGGGCGAGGAGGAGGCTAGAGCTCGGGATGGAGATGAGGGCGCATCATCGTTCTGACAATAAATGGATGCTACAAAGCAGTGGCTACTGTGATGTGCAGGCTCACAATCACGCCTTAGCCTCTACTTCAAGGGATTCCCACAGCCCCACTGGACATGGGAATGCTAATTGCCAAAGACTCCTGGAGCAACATCCCCGGGCCTCCCCTGACCACATGCACCCAGCCAAAAAATGCAACAGAGTTAATAAACCAACATGAAGAAATTACCTTAAATCCTCAGAATCTTTCCTTAGCTTGTGTTTCCATTTTCATTTAATAAATGAAGGTGGCAGTAAAATAATAATCAATTGTCTACAGGGTAAATAACCAATATATAATACACATTTGACACTGATAAGAACTCTGGACTAAACAATTAGCTAAGATGACATGATCGACCAGGTGTTTTGTTAACAGAGACCATACACATTTTAGAACACAAAGTAAAATGTGTGAACAATATGGAAGGTCTTTAACAGTGTCTTTTGACATGTCCAAAGTCCTCCACCTGGCTAAGACACCCCTAAAAAAACACAGGTAATTGGTATACGGAGAACTCTTTCTCACTGCACTGATTGTTAAAAAGTGGCACAACCCAGGGGAAAATCTGCAAGCAGAGTGGGGTCTCTTGTCCTTGGGGCCTTGTCTGCAGGTGGGTATTACAGCGAAGGGACGGTCGTATTAACTAGGACAAGAATTTAAAAAGAATGTTTTCAAAATTTGGATTAATCCAAACCACAAAGAACTGAGGCTGTTTGAATTGCAAAGGGAGCTGAAAAACAGTATGAGTGTATGAACATACTCGACTCACAAGTAAACTACTTCTCAATACGTACCATCAAGTCTGCTCTTGGTTCAGAGACCAGCCCAGACCAAGCAGTGTTGTTAAGAGACAGAGGCCTTCAAACCAAACACTCATAAATGAGATGATCTTACTTTCCCGTTTTCTCTACATTCTTTTATTCAATGGCGACCATGCACGTTTCAATTTTCCCATGGCAATCCCCTCTGCATAATATTCAAATTTATCGAAATTTGTCAACTGTAATGGCACCCAACAACACTATCAAAGCCAAGACCCCATTATTCTTTATTCTGTTTCAATTACTTGCTTTGTCACAAACTGGCTCAAGGTTGGACAAAAGGATGACAACACACATAAAAAAGTTAAACTAAAATAAATGAATAAAAAGTAAATTGAAGTTCATACAACCAAACCATAACTCAAACCAAAAGCTCTTAATCTCTCTAATGACCATCGGTAAGGGTCATCCCTGCTTCAAAACTAGTGCACTTCTTGCATGTGGCTTGTTTTTTAGGGGAGAATTGGAACGGTGGCATCCTCTTGTTTATTTTTGCCAGAAGCAAAATAACATACACATGGAATTAGAACAGAAGCAGAAAGATATTGACTTTTAAAATATTACACTACAGGGATCTTGAAAATAACATTCCAGTATAAGAAAGGATAAATAATCACGTATGACAAATGCACACTGCATCTTGACTATCAGTACATATTAATAGATACATTAAAGTACAGCATCTGTCTTCTTGCTCGGTGGAATCAATATTCAAAATAGATGTGTAAAAAGGCTTCGGGACAGTAGTATTGCATTAAAGAAACAATTGTAAATCCACTTCGTGTGACAGTATATAAAAGGCTAAACCACTGATAAAGAGTCATGCTACTGTTTAAGGGGAAGTTGAGCAATGGAATGGGGAATTTCTCAAGTTTGAAAATACACACTTCTCTAAAAGACCCGACAGGTCATCAGATGAAGGATGTCAGGAAAACGATTATCAGCGGTCAGCAAAACAAGTGTGCCACTCACACGGCTGACTCTCGGCTGAGGCAGCAGACAGAAATGGAGTCAGCTCCTCAGCCCACATTTTAATGTTCTTTCATGAAAAGAATGGCAAACGCCCACGGCACAGAGTCTTTTTTTCTCCTTCTGACAAACTAGCTGCTTAAGCCTAATTAGAATGTGGATTATAGAACTGCGACAAAAATAACATTGATTTTATAGAAATTGACTTTCATAGTGACAGATGAGACACTTGTTTATCGTGAATACGCATTATTGCAATTAGTGCCTTGCTCCATGTCTTTCATTGGACTAAATGACAGAAAGCACTACTAAAACAAAGGGCAGCCATTACGTGGGCTAATAGCTTTTGTCACATTTGACATGAGAGAGACAAAGGCCTCGAAAAAGAAAAGACGTGGTCTGATGAGAAATTATTTGTTTACTTTTTCCTGTTCTGTCTCGCACTGACTTTTAAATAGCTGCTCTGTCAATGAGGTGGTACAAAAACATCACACTTTTGTGATCTTATAGAGTGTTTGATGCCGGGCAAATAGCTGTACTGAATAAAGTGTGAGATTTCTCACAATCCACACCGATGCTACAGTTTGGTGTAACACAGATATGGCAGATTCTACGGCCCTTTGTCATGTGTAGACATTAGGGGTGTAACGGTACACAAAAGTCACGGTTTGGTTCGTGACTCGGTTAGGTATGAGTTCGGTAAAACAAGAAAAAGCAACAGAAAGTCCTAAATGCATACCTTTCTGTTTCTTTACATTTATTATGACGTTTCAGTAAAATGTAAACAGAAAACACAAACTCAGGTAGGCCACATTGTTTATAAATGCTGATCAGCAAAACAACAATATGGTTCAATCAAATTTTAAACTAAAAAGATAGCTTGAAAATATTATTAAATAAATGATAGGAGATTGTTTCAATCACTTCAGCCTAGGAGCAGAATAAAAGGCTATAC
The DNA here is from genome assembly GCA_016785305.1 of Colistium nudipinnis. Lineage (NCBI taxonomy): Eukaryota > Metazoa > Chordata > Actinopteri > Pleuronectiformes > Rhombosoleidae > Colistium > Colistium nudipinnis. The sequence goes on along the minus strand of JAFBJU010000111.1, from coordinate 982,853 downwards.
ACAATTGTATAACATCTTCTGATGTCAAAATACAAAATAAATAAGAGCCTGGCTTCGCGCACAGTGATGCTACCTTGTGTTGTCATGGGGGAGCGTAGCAATGGACCCGTGAGTGTTGTCGGGGGCCAAAGCTACCGTGTGTGTAGATGGGCGCTCAGTGTGATGAATTCTGCCGTGAGAGACCAACTTTTTTAACGTTATTCTATTATTCGTCATAAGGCTGCAGTCACTGAACCTTGACATCCGTACTGTGATGGTTCAGTATGAATACATTAACCGTTACACCCCTAGTAGACATCTCCTTGATTTGGTTAAGACAATCTCCAAATCCTCAAATTTCCAGCTCATCTGCTGATGGTTTTAAAAGGGGCACTGCACATATTGTATGCATTAAAATGTAAGCTTTGGAATCTTTGGAAATTTGGAAACATCTGCAGTGCCAATCACAAACATTATTGAATTATTTTCTGTTTTTTATTAATCCTTGCGTAAATTTAATTCTAAAGCGGTGGCAGAGAGAATTGCGCCTTTATTGTGATGAAAGCCAAATTAACCTACTTAGCTTTTAATGCCAGCTCAAAAATGTCCTCCACCTTTATTCGTTACATTTAGAAAATTTGGTATGGAAAGCTATAGTACAGTATAGTATAGTATATTTCCACAGCAATAACTCAATCAACATCAGCCATGCTATACTTCCCCCTGCTGCGTTCTATTTCTTAGTTTTAGGAAATACTTTTTAACAACTCCATCCATGTCTTAAGTATGAGTATGAGTATTTCCCCACAAAAAGGCAAAGGAAATGAAAATAATTAGGGAGGGAAGCTCAAATTTCTGTTAAAAAGAGAAACTGAGAAAACCGTGTTGTGATGATTTTACCAAGTGTACTTTGCAAGCCACCACTAATCCAACGTGGCTACCACTAATCTCACAGGGGTCTGAGCAAGACCAGCAAAGTAATAAATGATGTAAATAATAAAATACTTTTTTGTGTCACATATAGATTTGTTATAGTATTGTATTGACATAATAATAAAAACTTAAAGATACCATGGAACAATGTCGATATCAGTATTGGAACAACTTTATTTTCGACAAGAACCACAGCCATTAAAGATGCTTTAGTAAAAGGTAAACTAAACTAAACAGCAGCAGCAAGGTGGTAGATCTCATTGATTATCTGCGAGTATGAGTGCTGTTATTACAGATGGCCCCTGTGAAAGCCTATCCTATATAAAAGCAGCATAAGTACATCTCTAACAGCAGAGGAAACATGCAACAAATATTATAAATGCAGCATTGGCTGTATTTGAGGAGCACACAAAAAGTTTTTTTAACACTTACTTGAGATTATCATTTGGCTCTAAATTGCTACCTTGTCATCTGAATGGACCGCTGATATTTAGTTATATGTTTGATCAGAGAAAAAGGCAAGCCATTCTGTTACAACAAAATTAGAGACAATTCCAAGAGTAGAATGGTTAGATGTTTTCATGACACGGGGTTTTAACACATGTTGTAGCCTCTCTGCTTAGCTCTCAGACGGCCTCAGCTCCATTAAGTAATTTCCTTCCAGTTTGCTAAAAGGCTTTTAGTCTATCCTTGCCTCTCTGACACTTGCACAAAGGAAAAGCCATCACCTTGCTGGATTCATAGCTTGAACGCATCTCAGTGTAAGAGCATAATCAAAGTCACTGCAAAGGCTCATCATTAAGCTCAGAGAGCAAAGTGCCAAAACAACACCAACATGTGTCAAACTCCATGCGTTGATCCAAACTATGTAATCAGCATGGCCAGAAAAATGATCAATGGGGCCACAGTACGAACACAACTAATCACTGTGGTTGCCAAGGTATATCAAACTAGATAAATTATACTTTTGTTGAGTGGGATGACAATGGAACAGAACACAGCAACATTTTAATCAGCCGGGAGCAGAATACTTATCTGAAACTCTGCAGACATCAAAAAAACATGTGATGCCCTCCACTTATCAAACTGACACAGTAGTTTGACCAAATCCTTTTAAAAAGCAATTATGCTAAAATACCATGAAGATGATATCTGATAGACATTTAAGGCACCATCTCCCTATCATCTATAAACATCAGGTAAGAGGTAAAATACCTTATCAATAAAATAAACCTGAAAACACCTGAAAACTGATCACTTGGATTCATAGAATCATCTAAATAGAATTGGTTTCCATTTCTAACACAATATAAATAAGCAAGCAACGTATACGACTAAAACTTTTCAAAAGGCTTATTTGTGTTACAATTATCAAGTTCACACTTTTCAAATGAAATGCGATACCTTACATGGCCGAAAATGCTACCAAATGAGTTTTCTGTATAACCATGTACTGCATTGGAACAACAGATCCACCTGACAAACTGCTGTGGGATTGTAACAATATGCTGGGTTTTACTGCAGCCTCCCAGGCCTCGTCATCACGACTGCACTCATGTGATCCGGTCACATGATTCAGAGAGCATCCATCTGTCACCACTGTGTTCTGAAAAATGTGAATGCTACCGCAAGTCCGATGCAGGCCTTTCATTGCGGTGCCACAGATGGACTTCATGTCCAAGCGGTAGAATAGCCAAATCTAAATGTCTCAATCTCAGCACAGCAAATAAACAACACGTTTCGGGTCTCTCCTTCAATCATGTCGTTAGCATCAGCTGACTGTCTGCTGAGCTAACTAATCCACTGCTATGGTGACCCCAAGATGCCGACTGTAGTGATGATTAACTTGTACTTGTTACTCATACAGAGACAATGTCGCTTATATCCCGACATATTAGTTATTTGCGCGTTAGATTTGAAATCATCTTGGTAATATTACCAGTTTGCAATCATGTTTAGTGTCGGGTAAGATTTGCTACTGTTGGCCGCAGCCTGTTAGCTAGCTAGCAGGTTAGCATAGCTGGATTGCGATTTGACAAAAAAGAGTATAGATTGTTAAATGGATTTATGTCAACAGAGGGAAGAAGCAGTAGTGTCACTAAATTACACCAAGATGTCACACCTAATATCCAATGTGATAGCCTTTTGTTCAGTCCCATAGCTTGTCCATGCATGCTGCATCAAGTTGAATAGGACGGGCAGCAATAATATCACGAATCATAGATTTGTTTTATGTTTCTTTGTCACTAAGATTCCACAAAACAAAACATGTTGCACGAGTCTGTAAACCACTCGCACGTTAACTGGCCTGTCAAAATTGATGTCGAGCTTCAGGGAAATCCTTAATCGTGACGCTTCATTTCAGGGATGAAAATCCAAAAATATATTTGGAAAGCGCGAGAGGAATTACATTTTGCCAGTCCATGTTATTTTTTAAAGCTAATATTCACTATATTGTCCAATAGAAGAAACAAAAACACACTCCCCATCGTGTTCTGTCAAGAAACGCAGCATAACAACCTTGTCAGCCACAAGCTAACGCAGCGGCTACGTCAGGATCTTGCTAACGCTACATACTTAGCCTGGGCTGAGAGATGTAGTTTCTGGTCACAGCCTGGGTGTGTGTCCGCGCTGCTGCTGCCAGGCCGTTCACGTCCATCGCCCTGTTTGCCACCAGTGTTGCCATCGTCGAATAAAGAAGGGACAAGCCGAGAAAGCTAACGCTGCTCGGTGTGCTTTGCTAACAGGAGAATGAATAACAGGGATGACAGTACGGCGCTGGTCATATGACACAGAAGAACCGGATGTTTGAGGCTGCGGGCCAGCGCATGCGCACCAGGGGCTCACTGTTTCATCCCAGCACACATCCATTTAGTTGATAACTTGTCAGTTTTTAAGGCATCATTAATCCTAATGACAACATAAACAATCAATTAATTCCGTTCATCAAATGGTATAAAAATTAATACCTTTACTGTGTTTTTCCTATATCACCTATATCCTATATCAAGCAAAACTAATAATCCCCCATGCCATCAGTAGGAAGTATCTTTACCTCTCATATTAGTGTAATATTTCCTTCAATGTAAAACAGATGATGCAGCCGTGAAATGCAAAGAATTCGAATAACAACTCGGGCAGGTTCATGGAAGGTATCAGGTCTTAATAAAAAAATACTATTGGAAATGATAGAATTTAAGTGGTCATCATGACCTTATAATGGTGTCATATTCATACATAAACTGCTTGAGACTATCCCAGTCACTTAGATTACTGCAAAACCTGGCAAATAAACTTTAACACTAAGCTCTCTTTGGACGTGGTTTGGGAAATGATTGAATGTATATCCCATTGAATTCAGTATATTTATATTATACCTACAACGTCTCAGCTCAAAATGTCAGTGTCTATTGTGATGCTGAGTTTTACGGTGATTGATTCTTCTTGCTACCTTCTTTGTATGTCACTCGGCAGATTTGAGTTTTGAAAACAGTTTAAGATTATTGATCTGACCTGAAAAAACCTTTGGGGATCAAGTGTGTGTGTATGTGTGTGTGTGTGTGTTTCTTGCTTTACTGTCTCCTAATTTTTCATGTTGTGATCCCTTCTTTTTTGAAGCAGCATATTCTGCACAGCTTGAAAGTGTATGTTTGAAAATGATTTCGAGCCACGGCCCCTGCACAACCAACACACAAGCAGCCACACATCACATACAGACACACTACAGCTCTCCAATGATAAAAAAAAGCACTACAGATTGAAGTGGCAAGCACTGCCATGGTGAGGCTGATGGCAGCCCCTAGAGAGCTCATACAAACGTTTCAGGCTGCATGTAAAAAATAGCAAATTAATGCAAGTGAAGAGCTTCTTCCTACAGGGGCATTGCCCTCATTTTAGAAAAAAAAATGTTTTTGTCCCCCTCAGTCTTTTGTGATGAGTTCAGTGATATATGGCATCCTTCAAACGCCCCATATCCAACCATCCAGGCAAAATAGATATAATATTCTTGCGTTTATATTGTATCTGCTGTTGTAGTTGTTTAAGTTGTAAGCTGTATACCTCAGTAGTCTTATAATGCAAAATGGAGATAATGATTTTAAACAATGTGCCTTCAGAAGCAAACCTTCACATCCTTTGCTTTCTTGCTCTTAAATTTGTGTTTTGGTTTAGATTCACTGCTTTCCAACACAAGATTTTGTTTTAACTTAATTATCAATTATACACCCATTATAATTGAACAAATGTGTTTATCGCAACGACTTTCATTATTATTGATCCAAACTGGTTCTGTAGTTATGTCATCTGTTGTTACTAATAACTCTGACAATGCCTACAACGTCTGTCTTGCCAAGTGATTGCTCATTGTTCTCCTTAGGTCTCAGCCTGACTGTAAAGTGCCTTGAGATAATGTTTTTTTATGATTTGGTGCCATATAAATACAATTGTATTTGATTGTTATATAGGCATATACACCTCTGAATAAAAACTCTATACAACCAAAATGACTGTACTATGATTTACTTACCACCAACTGAAGACATCAACGAATATTTCATGAATTCAAGGCTTTAAAAAATGTCAAGGTCCAAGATCATACAAGCCGAGGGGGCCTTTATATGGACTCAACAAGGTAATAATGTTACATTGGTTTACCTTCACACACGTGGCTACTGTCTCCATGTTATTAAAGCCTGCCTACTTTGTTTTTCTTTCATGCTCAGCAGATTGAAGACAAATTTAGCAAACATTAGTCTTGTTTGTATAAATCTAATATTCACTCACATTGTATCTCACTTGCAACCCTTGGGGGTAAATATTAGGCGCATGGTGAACTGAACCCAAAGAATGACCAGAGAGACACACTTCACAGAGCAGATGTGGTTGCTAATGCTCATTGACTCCAACCACCATTAATTACATTTCTATATCCATATCACACTATATCTGGATCAGTAGTGAAGCAAATGCTTATCTCAAGTTCAATATATAAAAAGAGATTAGTAAGTAACAGAACAGAAACATTACTAAAATACAATCAATTAACTTAGCTCCATGGCAAATAATATGATAGCAAATTCAATTTTACTTTGTTGCACAATTGTGTATTCATCCTGATGCTAGCCCTGAAGTTCTTTATCCACATTATCTTATCAAACCTTGGTATTAAAATGTTAAACACGGCTTAATCTGAAGTGTTTTATAGGATACTCAAATCTAAATGAAACATTGTGCATCTGTATGGATAGGGGGGTCCACTTCCCTCACCCCGTGATTCCTTAATGGGATTAATTCATTTGTGACACAGCATTTACTAAACTGTGCCGGATTTGAACAGGCGTGGATGCAGGGAGGGGAACCCTGTACATTTGTTGCACTGCACAGCTTGATGGGACCAGACCAGTGCAGCATTTTTAAGTGAGACTTGTAAGCGTGTTAATCATTAGATCCTCTGTGTGCATGGAAAAAAAGACACTGCAAAACAAAAAAGGATGTAGCCTTTCTTTCACCTTCTAAAACCTGCACTTTAAGACGGGACCATGTGATGGGACAGAATGTCTTGGTGGTCTGCAGCAATGACAGCCCCTGCGCCAGCAGACATAATGTTCACCTCCACCCTCCCCGAAACCCCCCCCCCCCCCCCCCCCCCCCCCCCCCCCCCCCCCACTTACAAAAACATCCCTGACCTTCCTTCTAATTGGACTTTGGGGTGAAGGGAGAGAAAGGGTGGGGGTGGCGGTGGGGTTGGAGAGGGGGTAGGAGGCGTTGAGTGTGACCTTTTTCTCTTCTCTGGGGAGTTTCCCAAGACACAGTGGGGAGGATTGGTTTCTTTGGCTCTCTTCACAAAAGTGTCTCATTTTTTGTTACTGGCCGGTGCCTGCTTTTCCACTGTGGACTTACTTTGCTATAAAATGCCGAACAGATCCAACTTGGAACAGAATGCTAAACTTTCTTAATACTTATGGAAACTTAAGGCAGCACCTTAAGGCAGCTATGTTAATATAATATGTTGCTGTGGGGACTATCATTTCTAATCACAGGCAGTAGTATAGAAAATACTGACATATTTTTTCAAATAAAACTTGCAGGTAATTAACAGTTTTGTGAAGGCCCCTTTTCGACCCCTGCTACTGTAACAGTACACATGTACTTTAAATATTCTAAAATCATTTTTCCTTTGTATCAATAGACATTCAAAATAACTTAAATGGCACAATCTCAAGTACAGACACCTCAGTGCTGTATTTGAGTACAATCCAAACCATCCATCCAGAAACTGCTAAACGGACACACAGTACGTCCCATATCCTTTGTCATTCCTTTGCTCATAATTTATAACTGTAGAAACTGCTTAAAATGTTGTTCTTTGGAGCTTAATTAAAAGTGACAGTAACCTCTATGTTTAAATCGGACCAGCCCTTTTTTCATGGTCCAGACATTTGGTGTTTTTAATGGTGCAGCAAGTAAATCTCTCCCGCAGCTTAACTTTTCCACCACATACTGGCCTCACCTGCGATATTTTGGGACAATAGTGACTGTCCTCTCAAAGACTCAGCTCAGTCCAACTAAGTGCACAGATTACGTGTCCACAGTAAGCTAATGTTACAGTGTCTAAGGGGCATAGGTTTGGTTTCAGGAGTGGGAGGTACAATTAAGAGGAAGCCTGTCTGAGAAGAAAACCAAGATCAAGAAGTTTGAGAAAGTTCCAATTGCTGCTCCTAAAGCTTCTTTTTGTGAACACACTGTAATAACTAATGGACATTTCACCTTTGCCTTTGTTACATTTATACACGTAGTTTTCATCTCACACAATTATTTAAACTAAGAGGAAACGTAAAACTTCAGTTACATCAAATAAATAAATATATTGGTTGACAAAAATGTGCAAATGAAATATTCTCAGATTTTGAGATGATGTTGATAAAAACAAAGGTTACGAAGACATGATTGTGGACTCTTGGGAATCAGAACATTTTATATCAATAAATTATAAAATAAATGGCAAAAATGAGTGTTGATCAAACTTGCTGTCCTCATGAAATAAATGTTAAACTTTTAGATTTCTTTTTCAAACCTCTCATACCGGGTTATGAGTGTGCTATTTTGAGACAAGTTCTACATATTGTTGCACTGTAATCAGAGGATTAATGGTAAGTACCTCAGCAGATCCCATTACCAAAAATATTGTAAAAAAAATGTCAGGGCGTAGTTATCAGGTCAGGGTGTGAGAGGTATAATCATCATGGAATTGATCATAACTTGATAAAAGCAATGTGTATGAAAGAATAATGAAAAACACACTTTGTCTGTATCCATATACATAATATATATGCACATTTGTAACACAAGCTCCACACATTTCAAGATATTTCACAACAACAGCACCAAAGAGCTTTTGATTGATTCTTCAACCCTGCAAATACATTCAGTCATTATTTTCCAGATACTAATAATCTATTAATTACAGAATTTAATAATTTACAATAAAATAACAATTCAAGGTACTTTTCTCATTTCCAGTACTTTTTATACGACAATAATTCCATTCAGTCTTCACATGCATCAGTCTGCCAAAAAAAATGTATGAAAGCTTTGGATTCTGGAAATGTTCACACAGAAAAGAATGGTTACTTAGTCTTAATGCATGAACCTGTTACCTTGTAGTATTCAACAAAGCAAGTAGCTCACTAATGCTGAAAAGTACATTTTTAGGACTCATTCCTGCACTAATCTCCCACATAGAACACATACTGTACACCCAAATTCTGAGAACCTGCAATGGTATTAAAATCACAGATGGAGAAAAAAAGAAAAATTGAAGAGGCAAATGAAAGGGAAGACTCAGGTTGTAAAATATTAAAAATCCTTACCAAACAACAAAAAAAAGACAACACTAAACAACAGAACCACCATTCCAATTGACAACATCTTTTCTCTATTTTGATTGGGTCCAAACCTGGAACAGATGTAAAAGAATTCCCTCTGTAAGATCAATTTTTGCAAAACATCTGCGCTTAAAAATTGACTCACATTTCTGATGTACTGGGTTTTGCACCGACAGTGGCCTTGCACTGATTTTCAAACACGGGCACTTTGGTTTCTTCCCCAAATAGAAAAATCAGCCTTGCTTGTTCCTTCATAATGCTGCATTTAACATTTTAAACATTCAGATTTGCTGACACAAACTGCCGTTGCTAGTGTTTGTCAATGCTCTTTTCATCTGTTCACCCCAGTGACATGCAACTACCCAACACGATCAAATAGTAGACCAAAATTCTAAAAGGTACCATCACTTCACAATTTCTGTCATCAATCCTATACCTTCCGCTACAATATGTGCCCCTTCACCTTCCAGAGATTTATAATTTTTTTGAACAGATAGGATTTAAGATTTGCTAATCAGAATCCTGATTACCTCTGGTGTCTTTCTAAATATCCTAAATCCTGTATGAATACTTGGTGCAAAATCTTCTCACCCCCATCTGTCCTTCTTAGATGAGCTTGTACGGGTGTTGCCATCCCTGTACAAGGTGTCAGGAATGCAACTAGAATATGTAAACCTTTACACAACATGACACAGACAGGTGAAACAGACTGAGCAGAAACCAAACCAAGACAGTGAAAGCCAAGTAAACACCCAAAACGTGTCCAGAGAGGAACAGGAGTCCATCCAACGAAAGCTTCATTCGAGAACTTTCTTGTCCATGGATTCCTTGCCATTGGTCCGCGAGTAAGGCTCAAAAGCAGAGGAGCTCAGGTAGCGGGCGGAGAGTTCCTGCAGGTTGCCGGCCAGCGAGCCGGCCATGGCCAGGGGATTGGAGGAAATGCGGCCGGCGACACCGCTGAGCAGGGAGGGCATGGGGAAGCTGAAGAGGCTGTGTGCCGCAGACGAGCCCTGCAGGGCCCCCACTGTCCCTGAGCTGGTGACGGTCGGCAGAGGAGGGCTGCCGCCTGCAGTGCCGGTGCTTCCCCCGCCGTTGCTGTTGCTGCTATTGCTGCCATTGCTGGTCATGGCCATGGAGGGCGGGCGCAGGGCCGAGCCCAGGGTGCCCCCGCTGCAGTGGGGCAGGAGGCCCGGCAGGCCCGGGGGCGTCAGCAGCCTCCCCTGCTCCAGCAGTCTGAGGACGCTGCAGGTCGCAGCCGTTTCTGACACCACCGAACGCAGCTCCGAGTCCTTCCCCTGGTCCTTCTTCTGCTTGGTGCGTCGATTCTGGAACCAGACCTTCACCTGGAGAGGCGCACGTATAAAAATACAGTCTTTAAAGCGCCTGTGTAAAACTTGAGGCCCGCAGGAGGAATCTGGCCCCCCTATTTCATTTATGTAGCCTGTGAAAACTTGCGAGGTAGAACTTTATTCTTATAATACTATTCTATGCCACTTTCCAGAAGTCCAGTGACCATAAGCTACATGTCCCTCGATGCATAGCAAATTTCTTACCTGCTTATGAAGGTATTCATAACCAATGAATGGCTATGGCTGAATATCAGCCATTTCTTACAGCGTTGTTTTCAAATAAAACTTTAATAATCATCAAATGCCCATGTAAACAAGTCAATCTATTATCATGTGGTTATGTTACCAAACACATTTTTTAATATAAAAACGTGTTGTTTCAGCGTAATAAATGTGTTATTAACTGTGTTATTTTAACTTTAACTAATAACAATGGAATACAAAGACCATTTTGTATTATGGTAAAGAGAGGAAAAGAAAGGCACACTGATGTGTCTGTCTTGTTTTCTGGTGAAACCTCAGCTAAAAAGCTAATGTTCATTTGAAGTTAACATCTACCGCCAATCATCCTGTGTCAAATGTTTAAATGAAATTAAATTAAATCAAGTCGCTTTTACTCTTCTTCCTTTGGCTTCCCTTGCTAAATGCAAAAGTGAAGTCAATAGCTGATCTGATTAACATACAAACAACAGTGAGATTATCAAGACAGTTGTGAAAAGGAGAGAGATCTATGAGTATGTCAGTGAGCTAGTTCAAATGAAATTACCATCTGTATTCAGGCACTCAAAAATCAGATAGTATGCTCACCACAGCACGCCAACACGGAACCATGTCACATGCTGCCATCTGCATCACATGTTGAAGTGGAAGTTTGTCAAACATGAAATAGCTTTATGATGTGTGAGCAGCCTGCAGATTTTGACTAAGTTAAATCTGAAACTGGGAAAGAGAATCAGAAGTTGATTTGTCTTAATTTATAGTAGGGACTATACATCCCACCTCTGTCGTTATGTATAGCCTTTTTGAGATAGATTACAGATATAAGAGCTTATCTGTTTTTAGTGGCATAACAGTAGGAGATGGCAATAATTAATTTCACTCATATGTCTAATTATCTCAGTATTTGGACATAATCATGAACTATATAAAACATTGTCTTCACAGATGAAGTTGATTTCTTTAATCGTTCTAAGCATAAGTTACTAAGTGCCTGTCCATAGTATATAGAGGAAGAAAGGACTCACCGTGAAATAATACGCAGAAAGGTATTGCACAAAAAAACTTCCTTTAACTGTGTGTCTGTCACATGTAGAGTAGAGCTGAACATTGTCAACCTTTTACACTGCAAAAGAACTGAGATCAATAAAGTCAGCACTTATTATTGTTATTGTTTCTTCGTTTAACTGAGTCACTTTGAATTTAAATCAGAATTAAGATCAAATAAGTGGGTAAATTTGCAATTATCAGTCAAAACTGAAAGAAATTGAATTAGAATTGTGTGTTTGTTGTATTCAATTGCCAAGCAAAATAGTCAGGATTTCAGCCTTTCTCTTGTATATTCATTTGAAATGTAATTTAATATTTGGATGGTTCGTTTTAAACCATTTTAAAGAATATGCCATAGGGAACTATTTTCTGACATTTTGTAGCTTGACATGCTATTAATAAATATACGTGAATTGAGTTATTTATATAGCGTAATTAGGATATATATTTCACTTAAAAAGACTTCAATGACTTAAGTCATCATTAAAAAAAATAACAAATCAGGGAATGCCTAGAATTACACTGAGCCTCAGACAGAAACTGAGCCAGGCTAAATATTTAAACTGGCCTTTTTATAAATCAAGGGGAGCTGCCATGATATAAGCCTTGGCTAAAACAAAAATATATCTGTTTCTGTAAAAAAAAAAAAAAAAAATCTTCAGAAGATTAATCCGTCACTTAATAGGAATGAATTGTATTATTTCACAACCTAAAAGTTCTGCTACTCCATTTGTTTTAGAAATGTTGCAAATGTTTATAAAGTATGTGTACTGTACGTAACCTGCAGTCTATCAAGATAATTAGGAAAAAACACATTCACTCTATTCCTACAGCTTAGAATGAAAAAAAATCACGTTGATAAAAGTGACTGTAGCAAGAGCACCAACCATGTAATTTAACATGTTCAATCAAGCCATTCATGCTTGATTTGGCTATTTTGACAGTTCCGCATAGTCTTCTTAATTGAATAAATCCTTAAACCAAAACAAATACAGGGCTTTCTGTGTATTGTACCTGGAAGTCTCCTGTAATCACACCTGATTGCTTTCATAAAATGTGCAGCCACCAATCAGCAGCGAGTCCCCAGCTCAATCCTGCTGCCAGTCCAATCACATTTGAATATCCATTTTCCCTCTTCCCTCCAGTATGTGGTTTTCCTCTCCACTAGCTGTAACAACCATTTCATCTCGAGAAAAGAAGTCCTGCCGCACAACCATATGTTCCGTTGGTGACATAAAGACTGCTCAGAAGGAACAATCCTGTTTGTGTCAGGCATTACATTTTTCGTACAAAGAAAGAGAGGCTGGTAGATGAAACAAAGATGAGGCGCGCACACAGCAAATGGCTGTCATTATGTAATGTATGCAACCTGTGACAGCCAGGAGACCAAATATTATTTTCACTTCATTGTTATTAAAAGGTCTTTCATCAGGTCAAGAAGACACTCGCAGAAAACTGCCTTTGTCCTACCTGAACAGGGAGATGGTGGTTTTAAATGAATAGCAATGTTGTTGGTCAAAAGAAAATTTGAAATATTTGAAATAAATATTATGAATATCAATAATAATATATATAGATATTTAAAAAAAATCTGTTTGTTGTTAATCAACAAGCAGAATGAAGTTGTTGCTTGCTGTGTCACTTACTGAGAGAGGGTTAACGTCTCACAGACCGCCACTCACGGTCAACTCCTCACTCGGCACATTAACACCGAAGAACGAGCCCATGGAACCGTTAGCTGCTTTGCCCTCTTTTATAAATGCATAAATAACATGATAAAACTGAAATAGCCGAGGCATACACCAACGTCTCGGGGCAGACAGCTGGAATCCCCTTGCGTCCAAATCCCAGGGTGACTGGACCACTGGTGCTCTGGAATCTGGTGTCAAACTTTGGAGAACAAATGCAGTTCACCCACAGCCGACACTGCTTGACCCACCACTGACCCCACACGCATGATGTGAGTGGTAAGTTTGCGGTTTCTTTCTTATGACTCCGTTCATTTTAGCAGCTTCGGGCAACAAAGGCAAATACTCTGTAAGACGTATGCGCACTACATGATATTAATTAAGTAGAACAAATGATAATATTTCCTATTCAGGATTTGTACATCTGTCTGGGGAATCAATTATGTAAATATTAACCAGACTAATTTCATCTCGAGACTCTAGATATTGAAAACACTGAATTAGAAGCATCAAGCTTTCCCAAATTAACTGGCAGGACTGGGAATATAACCAAATGCAAAAAAACAGATGTTGATTATCGGTGCCATTAAATCCCCCTTTCCATCCAGCAATGCTTGAAAAACAGGATTATTTTTACAAATGATCAGCTGTGAAACACAAAATTCTTACTTTGTGTGTTTGATTTCAACTGTGTAATTATGAGCATATGACATTTATTTAAAAAACGGTGTCTAAATTAGGACTGACCCTTGATTTGTGTCAGGGTTTCCAAATCAAATGAAGTACTTTGATTGGATTGGTAAAATTCAACGTTTTCTGTTGTAACACGCAAGACAAAATAGACGACACAAAACATCTACTGTAAATGATATTGCATCATTTAAAAAACAATTAATCCATGGCATAATTCGTGTAGTAGATTTTTCTGTTGATGCAAAACCTTTTTAATTTTTAAATCAAGCCAGTAAAATTACGATTAATTCATACCTGAGTCTCAGATAGATTGAGCTGGCGGGCCAATTCAGTCCGTTCCCTTCCAACCACATACTGGCACCTCTGGAACTCCATCTCTAACCGGTAGAGCTGCTCTGCAGTGAAGGAGGTGCGGGTTCTTTTGGGCCGGTCCAAATCCAAACCCTTAGGCAGAATAATCTCTCGGATTGAACCTTTAGCATCTGCAGCAATAATCACTTTGTATCAGCAATGCTGAGGCAAAAACTCCAACCAAGGAACACATTAAATTGATACATGAAATTTATTTTTATGTGTAAACTGGTTTTACACTGTCTGAATTATTAAAATTAATATTATAATTACAGCTAGCACATAGTACTACAAATGCTGTAATATGATGAATAAATACTGATTGGCTAAATTGTGTAGCAATTAGCTGAGAAGACAATATGTACTTCATAGTTAAAATAATCATTTATATATAATATATATTAGTATGTCATAAAAATATTATTAATATATTTGTGATGAATACAAATAAGCTGTATAAAACAAAACAGATCATTGCAGAACATTTGTAGGCCTATATCTAATAAAATTACCTAAAAAACATATTAAAAAAATAGCTAATACATTATGTCAATTAACTCATTACACTTATTTCTTATAGAGACATTTCAGCAAAACGTGTTGCTATCAGGAGTATGTTTAAATGTTCGGAGGGTAGTATTAAATTAACAATTCTCTTAAACTGTACTAAATAAAAAAGTGGTGGATGTTCTGCTAAAA